>CABHPP010144691.1:59897-71931 GCA_902168425.1 Peromyscus attwateri | reverse complement strand
TTAGCTCCCTCTGGCCTGGCACCTGAGGCAGCAGACTCCCAGCCCATAGTTCCACAGGAGTCAGACAGATGGCCACCTAAGACCCAGGTCCAACTTCCAGCATGGAAGTGTCCTTCATGGCAACCACTGTGTCTCCATCAGCTCTCACCTCTATAAAACAGAGAAGTTACACTACACATCTACAGGGAGCCTTCTAGAAGTAGTAGGCCACGGTTATTAAACCTGGGAGCCAAAGACTTAGGTTCAAAGTGTGGCCCTGTGTCAGTTGACCTTGAATGTGACCATTTGACCCTCTGTGGTGGTTTGAATAAGAATGACCCCATAGGTTCATAGATTTGAATGCTTGGTTACCAGGGAGTGGCACTATTTGAAAGGATTAGGAGGTGTGGCCTTGTTGGAGGAAGTGTGTCCCTGGGGGTGGGCTTTGAGGTTTCAGATGTCCATGCCAAGCCCAGGGGCTCTGTCTTCCTGCTGCCTGCAGATCGGATGTAGAACTCTCAGCTCCTTCTCCAGTACTATATCTGCCGTGATGATAACAGACTAAACCTCTGAAACTATAAGCCAGCCCCAATTAAATGCTTCCTGTTTATGGTCACGGTGTCTCTTCACAGCAGCGGAACAGTAACTAAGACATTCCCCATAGCTGGAAGGAGTCTTCGGGATGAGCTGGCTCAGCTGCCAGCCTCTGCCTCCTCTGCGTCCCCGCCCAGCATCTCTGGAAACTGACCGCCTAGGTTTCTGTTTGAGTATCTCTAAGAAGGAGGGGTTTAATCCCCCTCATTGGGAGGAAGATGTCCTTCCCATGCGGGGTGATTCCACAAGTTGTAAAACCTTCTGTAGATTCAAGTTCAAATCTATTTTCAAGGTTAGGGGCATGGCTTGGTTGGTTGAGCACATCACTAGCAAACAGGAAGCCTCGACTTCTATCCCCAGTATCTCTAAAACCAGGCTCTGGAATTCCAGCATTAGGGAGATAAAGGCAGAAGAACCAGAAGTTCAAGGCCATCCTCAACTTCACAGGGCATTTGATGCCAACATGTGCTAAGGAGACGCTGCCTCAGGAGATGCCGCCTCAAACAGAAGAACACTTTGAAGAAACCTCTGTGCACAGACAGGGTTATCATTTGTGTGCCAACCCCAGCAGGGGACTAGCAGTGACATTAGCTCCCATATTTTGCTTTCCTCCTCTGTGGAATGGAGGTGATGTCACCTACCTCTCAGGGGGCTCCAGAGGCCACTGAGCACAGTGCTGGCCATGGCAGACATTCAGTGGCATTTGCTGCCCTGGTAGTGACAAGCACCAGTGGGGTTCCTGTCCTCACCACCTCGTCACCACATGTGGCCCTGTGACTTTCAGCCCAAGGAAGAGGCCATGGATGTTACAGGTGTCACCCCTAAGTCCACTGGACATGACCATTCCCTCAGAAAGGTGACCAGTGCTAGAGTCCCTCAGACATGCCACTAGGGTAGCACGGTGTCCACCCAGAGATTCTTAAGGAGGAGTTGGGGCTAGATCAGACTCGATTTACAATCCTCACACCCTTTTCTGATCACAACCGTGCAGACACTTACTTTGTGTTAGGCCCCTGCAGAGCCACTTTCTAGAAAGATCTGAGTGAATCCTACCCACACATGCGCATGTGCTCATGGATGTCAGGCACGGCTGTGTGAACTGATTTGGCCAGTAGCTGTGGACAAAGGAATGCTGTGACCATTCTAGAACTAGGCCTCGATGCCATCTTGTGCTTCTGCCCACTCTCCTTCTCTCTGCTAATCTTGGCCAAAAAGAGCAGCCACCGGCCTTTGGCCAAATCCCAGTGGGAGCCTGAGAGGTGGGCCTGTGCTGAACCCAAGCCAGAGCCCAGCCTTCTGACCTGAGGCTGTGTAAGTCCATCTACAACCAGAAGCCTTGGTCCCAGGAGCTTGAGGATGGGTGCTCATTAACTGCCACCCGCTGTCTGACTTTCCTCATGACCTGTTTGGGGGCCCAGTGATGACATAGTCAGTAACTTCCTGTCAGTAGTAAAAGGTGGCACCTCAACCAACTGAGATATCTGGGGTCCTCCAGCCCTCTCTCTCAGAGGCCATGCCCGACAGTCTCTAGGTACCAAGCAGTTGCACGTACGCTTGCCACTCCGAGGAAACAAAGAGGACAGATGTCCAAGCCACCAGGCAGACTAATTGAGAACCTGGTTTCCTCCCATCTCCACGTGTCCTCATCCCATCTCTGGGCCACAGCTATTGCCATTGATATTACCCAGAGGATGAGAGGCCTCGGGAACTGGTGGGTCCGTTTGGAACACCCATGGAATTTTCCCTCTGAGAAGATGGCCTCCTCCATTCCCAGGGAGCAGGCCCTAAGGTGCTCTGTTGTCACCCCTGATAGTGTGGTCCATCTCCACATGTGTGACTTGAGCAAACAACAGCATGGCATTCCTCATTCGTGGATGGTGATCTGGGTGTGCAGCTCAGTGGTACAGGATTTGCCTAGCAGGTAATAAGAGGTCCAGGTTTCATTACTGGCACCACAGGAATAAAGAAAAATAGCCTGATATGTGGATTATGACATCACACATGTTCTGTGACCAAAGGGAAAAGTAATAAAAGAGAGTGCCATCCATACCCGACCCAGGAGGCTTCTCTGTAGAAACTGATACATGGATACAGAGCAGCCCAAATGACTCCACAAACGAGGTAGACTTGAAAGACATAGTCGAGATGGAGTGTGTAACGTCCATTTTCATTGTCAGCACCACTGGATTGAGAATCACCTAGGAGACACAGCTCCTGGCAGGTCTCTGAAGGTGTTTCCAGAGAGATTTAACTGAGCAAAGAACACCCTTCCTGAACGTGGGCAGCACCATCCCAGGGGCCAGGACCCTGGACTGAATGAAAAGGAGAAAATGAGCCGAGCATCAGCATCCTCCTCTCTGTCTCCTGACTGAGGATGCTGCCTGACCCGCTGCCTCACGCTTCTGCTGCCACGCCCACCCCGCCACGACCGACCATGCCCGCAAAACTGAGAGCCGAGATAAACCCTGACTTCCTTAGCTGCTTTGGCCAGGTGACTAGTCCAGGTCAGTCCTGATCTGGTGTGACACTGGCACAAAATCAGAACCCCCAGAACAACGGAAATACCAAAAGTGAACTGTGACATTCGCGGTCTACTGACGCTCAGCAGAGCTCTTAAAGCACTCACCTGAGCAACAATTATCTCTTCAACTATGGGTTCGAGAAAAACTGCCTCTCCATGTGTTTTTTTAAAAAGACAATAAAAACCAGTTAGATTTTTACCTTACACCATAGAATAATTAACTTGAGATGGACCATCACCCCAAAAAGTGAAATTGAAACTAAATCTTTTGGGGGGGGGGAATGTAAAAGAAGTCTTCCCAACCTTGGGTTGGACAAAGATATGTGTATGATAGTCACAGTGTGATTGAAGGAAAGAAAATATTGATAAATTAACTTCATCAAAATTCAAAACTTGTATGCCTTAGGGGACATTGCTGGGGAGCTGCAGTGGCGAGCCACAGGCCGGGAGAGGGCATGTGTAAATTATACGCTTGGTAACAGGCTTGTACACTGAATACATAAAACGTACGCTGGCATGCTCGCTTCGGCAGCACATATACTAAAATTGGAACGATACAGAGAAGATTAGCATGGCCCCTGCGCAAGGATGACACGCCACTCCGTGAAGCGTTCCATATTTTTAAAAAAAAAAAAACAAAAAAAAAAAAGTACGCTGGCAAGACAAGCCTTCAGAGGATCGGTTCATCAGAGAGCTATTACAACGACGAGCACAGAAAACAGAAGAAAATACTCAGGGTCACCAGCAAGAGGCTTTCCTCAGAGACAGACACCGCCCTGGGCTAAGGATACAGAGAGCTGGAGCCTTGGGCCTTGGTGATGGAAACTGGGAACTGTGGGCAGTGTGCTATGAAGAGAGACATGCACATATCAAGACCCAAGAAGCCTGCTCCAAGAAATCTGCTCAAGAGGAATAAAAATGTGTCCACATGAAGACGTCCACATGTGCATGCACAGCCATATGACTGGACATAGACCCAAAC
This sequence comes from Peromyscus attwateri, assembly GCA_902168425.1. Taxonomy (NCBI): domain Eukaryota; kingdom Metazoa; phylum Chordata; class Mammalia; order Rodentia; family Cricetidae; genus Peromyscus; species Peromyscus attwateri. Next base: position 67,855 of record CABHPP010144691.1, on the reverse strand, counting down.
TGGAAACACTTTAAAAGCCCATCAACAAACAAACGGTGAACTAATGTGGTACGTCCATACATGGAGTGCTGCTAGTCAACAAAAAAGGAGGAGCCACTTGGTTCCCAATGTAAGTGAACCTTGAAAACACGCTGCTGAGTGGAAGAACCCAGAGGAAACCCAGGGGAAATGTTCTATGATTTATATGAGACGGGAAGACTAGAGAAAGGCATAATCACACTTGCCTGATGGTGGGGAGGATGTTAAGTGAAATTGGGCACCAGGAAATTCAGGGGATGATGAAATGGTCTGAAATTGGACTGTAGGCCGGATGAGATGGTTCAGTGGGTAAAGGTGCTTGCTGCCAAGGCTGATGACCTGAGTTCAATTCCCAGATCTCACCCAGTGGAAGAAGAGAATCCAGTCCTGCAAGTTGTCCTCTGACCTCCACACACAAATTAAATTAGTATGATGTCATTAGTTTTTGAAAACCCTGTGCCTTGAAGCCATTCAGACCATCATGGCATGGATCAGCTGGTCAAGTGCTTACAATGCAAGCCTGAAGTTTGCTCTCCAAAGCCCAGGTAAAAGCCAGATGGGGCGGTGCACATCTGTGCTCCCAGCAGCACTTTCATAATGAGACGGGAGGCAGACACAGGAGAATGGCCCAGAAGCTCAGGGGCTAGAGAGATGGGAGTATGAAGAAGAGCAAAAAGGAGAAGAGAGACCCTCCCTCGACATCATAGGGGAGACCCAACTACCAAAAACTGTCTTCTGACCTCCGCACACGCCCCCTTCCCTATCATATAGAATCAAATGAGAAAAAAAAAAGCCCTACGAGGATCAGGCAGGACGTGATGCTCTCTTGATGGCTCTCTCATTCTCCTCTGACTTCCATGTCACCAGCCCTGTGGCCATGAAGCCTCGGCACCAGCCAATGAGGAAACGAGGAGCTTTGGTTGCCATGCAAAGATCTCCCAGGCTCAGGCGAGCTTTCGGGTGGTGACAGATGGTAACTGACATCTTGACTAGGACACTTCATGATGCACTGAATCACCCAGATAAATGGCTCCTGGGTCCCCCAGCCTCAGGAACAGCATGCACTAGTATTGATCTGCTCCTTTGAAGTGTTGATTTTAGGGTCATTTGCTCCACAGCCATGGGTAACCAATGCTCATTATTTACCTCATGGTGATCATCAGGGCCAACATTTTGAGTAGATGTCTGAGTCCCCATTTAGAGATGCAGAGACCAAGGCCCAAGGCTCTGGTCAAGGAACTGAAAGCTATTGAGAACAACACTGGGCCTTACACTCAGCCTGCTCAACTCTGTAACTACATCCTTCTATATCACCTGGCACCTAAACCATGGACTGTGGAAGACATCAAGGGAGAGACAAGTTGTCCCTCAGTTTGCGGGAGCTCCTAGTCTGATGGAGGAACTAGGGCAGCAGAGCCCTATAGGGAGATCTCTCTCTCTCTCTCTCTCTCCCTCTCTCTCTCTCTCTCTCTCTCTCTCTCTCTCTCTCTCTCTCTCTCTTACACACACACACACACACACACACACACACACACACACACACACCCTCATGGCTTTATGGCTTTCCCTTCAGTCCCACAGCAGCCAAAGCCTTTCTGTTCGGTTCTGCTGTGAGCCCAAGTGGGGGGTCATACCTCTCCATCTGCAGCAGAGAGCGACGAAATTGGACAGTAATGTGTTGTCATTCAAATGCTTCAGCTGGAACCAGGGTGAATTATGACGCCGTCCCACTTTATCCTGCGGAACATCTTTCATAAGAGCCATGTCTCAGATGCACTCTGTGGAAGGAAATAGTAAATAATTGCCCAAGGGAACCAAATGGGAGATGAAAGGCTTGAGACCGGAAGTGGAGCCAGGGGAGAATGCAGCTAGCTGCACTGGTGTGACATGAGGGAGGAAAGAGTCTCAGGCTGGAGTGTTGGGTCTAGATGCTTCTGGTACCTTCTGGGAAGGAAGCCACAGGGTCACCACAACTCCAGACTGGGTCTTTCCACAGGAGACTGGGCCACTGGTGAGGGATCCCAGAGCCCCTTCCATTCAGTTGGGCCCCAGAATGAGCAGCCCTGACTCAATCGTCCATGCTTTCTCTGCTCCAAGCTCCCAAGGGTCTCTATATTCATTCCATCAACACCCAAGTTCAATGTCTAGGGTACATGAGACAAATTCATCAGTGAAATAAGTCGGTCCAGCTTCCCGGGGCAGAGCACAGAGGGCCTAAGAATTAAACTAACTGAACAGTAAGTGAAGAAGCACTAGAATTGCTGATGCAGATCTCCTGGGCGGCGGGGGTGGGTAGATGGGTGAATGGGTAAATGGGTAAATAGATGGGTGGGTGGGTGGGTGGATGGGTGGATGGGTAAATGGGTAAATAGATGGGTGGGTGGGTGGGTGAGCGGATGAATGGTGCATGAATGGATGAACTGGATGAGTGTGTGGATAGATGAATGAATGGATAGGCTATTAATGAACAAATAATGCGAACACCAGGTAAGATATACCAGACTAAGGTATAGAATCAATTTCAATTTTGAAAACAGCAGGTGCCAACCCCTTACAATGAAACAAAGACTGTGCTTTTGGTGGCACTATGTCCTCGACTAGAAAATGATTAGCATCAGAGCCGCCATTCCCCATCCAACTTCCACAGTGCGGGAAGCAGCGATATCCAGACAACAGATAATGATGGGCTCCGCTGAAAAATGCCAACTGGCTGAGTGTGGTAGCATATGACTGTAATTCCTGCACTGGAGACTACGGCTGGAGAATAACGAATCTGAGGCTAGCCTGGGCTACATGTTGAGTTATAGACAAGCCTGAGCTGCACAGCAATACTCAGAGAGTCGGGGGAGAGGGTGGGAGTGAAGGAGGAAGGGAGGGAGGGGGGGGGGGAGGGAGGGAGGGAGGGGGGGAGGGAGGGAGGGAGGGAGAAGCAAGGCCTGCTGGTTGACAAGTGACTGAACAGGTTGTCCGGTCAGAACAACACATATAAGCTCATTGGCAGAGACAGTTATTTTGTACCCTCATTTACTTCTCTATTTCTAGCATCTGACATACAGCAGGTGCTCAATAAATGTCTGTTAATAGGTTCGTTTATTCCAAAGGCTCAGAGAGGCTGAGTCACCTGCTCAGAGTCACACCACTACCGAGTGGTAAAATCTGAATGTGAACTCACGTCAGAACGCCCAAATCCCACTCTACCACCAGCCTCTCATCTGAACCGCTCAGGAAAGCATCCTGTTTTTCCGTCTCTCTTAAGCATGGGACTCCGGGTCAGTCCTGCAGATCACTTGCCTTCGAAAACGCCCAACATAAGTTCAGAGTCAAGATGGTTTCTTGTTTTCCCAGTTCCTTGTTCTGCATCAGACCCTGTCAGACCTCTGGAGAAGAGTGCTCTGAGGAAACAAGTGCATCTGAACTACGAGAAGCCGTTTGCTGAGCTGGCTCCCAGGGCTTGGGGGAACTGGTGTTTAAATCTCAGGGCATCTGTAACTCGGTGTTTAAACACAGCCATTATTAACAAAGTATATTAACTTCCCAAGGAAAGAATTAACACTAAGAACAAAGATAGTGAACACACAGAACCCCTCACCAAGAACCTGAGTCTTCCTGTGCACTCTCCAGTTTGCCTGTCCATGATAGCACCTTCCGGCACCCTTGCCCAAGGCTGTGGGTAAAAATGTCACCTTGGTGACCTGGTATCAGCTACCATGGGGGCATTTCCATCAGGGAAATGGGCAAATGCTCGAAGCCAGGACTTGCTTTAAGGGCCTCTCCAGAGACCACGCCCTTGTCACCCTGCATTGGCAGGTTGCAGGTGATTTATGCCACAGGATATGATCACAAATCAGAGAACGTGATTTTAAGATTCCCCATTGTGGGCTCAGTTGGCAGAGTGCTTGCCTATAATCCCAACGTCACAGATCTGAATTCCAGAGGACTCCTGCCGGAGAGCTTAGGCTCTAGAGTTCCAGAGCAGAGACCGGACCAGAGACAGGTACTTAAAAAATAGAGTCAGCGAAATGGCTCAGTGGATAATGATGTTTGAGGCCGAATCTGATGACCCAAGTTCGATCCTCAGAACCCACATGATAGAAAGAGAGAACTGATTCCTGCAAGCTGTCTTCTGAGCTCCACACGTGTGCTGCGGCATGTGTATGACACCCCCACATCCACCACCATAAGCCAGTCAATAAATAATTGTATCTTTTTAAAAAGAAATAGAAGTAGAAATCAAGATGGTTCTTTATACATTCCTGAGAATCAGGGACCCGAGAGAAAAACTCGGAGACTGCTGGGCCATGAGCCCCTGATTGTTCATAGGGCATTATATCTATCTGCTTCCCATGTGGTTGTCATTTTTCTTGAGCATGCTCTGTTTTTTGTATGAAGCCCAGGTGGGAAAGGCAAGCTGGCTTCTTTCCTCTGCCAAGCTGTGCCCCTGCCAGTCCCTAGGTTCCTCCATGCTGGCTTCAATCCCCCTCCCCCGCACCTCATAAACTGGGCATGGTGGCACACACCTGTAATCCCAGCACTTGGCAGGTGGAGGCAGAAGGATCAAAAGATCAAGGTCATCCTCAGCTAGATAGCAAGTTTGAGGCCACCCTGGGCTACATGAAACCATGTCCAAAATAATCAAATCAAAACAAATAAATAAAAAAGACTTTCCAGCCAGTAGAGAATGAAGACACTCATTCTGCATAGCATAGTTATCCTGAAAAAACAGCCATCCCACCAGAAAAGGATGTCACATTACAGAACACCGTGCTAGCTTTGGGCTTTGAAACTCTGCAGTGATGCTGCCCCGTGTGGAACTGGAAATTGGTATACACCCTTGGGAGTCCGGTGTCCTGTTCCTCTCAGCAGGAAACCTCTGTGACCACAGACTCTGCTCAGGCCTACACATGCCACAGTAGGTCCTGTCTCTAATGAGCAGTGGGTACAGGGCCTGCTGTTGAGTCCTAGGCCCCTGCTGGGATGAAGTGGATTTAACCATGTCTTGCTGTCTACACTGCTCACTCTTGAATCTGCTTTTAATATCTCTGAAGTACACAACAGTGGTTAGAATAGAGGCCCTGTGATACAAGAAACCAAAAGCACAGGATGCCAGTCTGTCCCCAGCCTGAGGTTTCCTATGCTCAGGATACTGCCCAGTGACTTCCTGTTGCCTGTAGGACTCTCAGCTACTTCTCCAGGTCCATGTCTGCCTGCATGTCACCATGCTCCCCATCATGATGATAATGGACTGAACCTCTGAACTGTAAGCTAGCTGCCTCTATTAAATGTTGTCCTTATAAGAGTTGCCATGGTTATGGTGTCTCTTCACAGTAACAGAAACCCTTAAGACACCATGTATGCTGCCAGACACTTGATAGGCAATCCCACTTAACCCTTCAACTACTTCAGAAATAGATGGTATTAACTCCTTAGAGAGGAGGAAGTCTCGCCTGTGCACCTGATGACCCACCCTGGCTGTTTTGGACTCACACCCCTTGGCTAATGACTGATGTCTGTGTACGGTGTATATAGCTTGCTAGAGACAGAGATCCTAAAATAAACCTCAAAGAGGGACAGATGTCAACAGGCAGGTTTCAGTCAGGCACTTGGGAGCAAAGGAAAGAGTAGGAACAATGTGGTGGGTACAGGAAAGATGGGGTTAGTGGGAGCAGTGAGAGGGAAGGACCACACAGGAAAAATGACCTAGCATGGATAGGAGGGCACAGGGACAAAAATAGAGTGCCAAGGAGAAGGGGTGGCAGAGGGAGCCAAAAGGAGTAGTGGATGGAAGAGTGGACAGGTGGAGGCTGATCATGAAATATAGGTGGGAGAACAAGTGGAAGAGATGGATGTGGAGACACAAAGAAGCTAGGGAGAAGAGTGTATGGACGGGGATGGGTGGGGGTGGTAAGTAGATAGATAGGTGGTGGATGTAGGAAAGGGTGATGGGTAGGAAAAAGGCAATGAGTAGATGGGTGATGGGTGAATGGATGGATGATGGGTAGATGGGTGATGAGTGGATAGATGAGTGATGAATGGAAGGAAGGGTGATGATTAGATGGGTGATGAGTAGATAGATGTAAGTGATGAATGAAAGAAAGAGTGGTGGGTAGGAGAAAAGATAATGAGTAGATGGGTGACGAGTGAATGGACAGATGATGGGTAGATGGATGACAAATGGATAGATGATGAGTGATGAATGGAAGGAAGGCTGATGGGTAGATGGGTGATGAGTAGATAGGTGGTGAGTGATGAATGGAAGAAAGGTTGATGAGTAGATGAGTGATGAGTGGATAGGTGGTGAGTGATGAATGGAAGGAAGGCTGACGGGTAGATGGGTGATGAGTGGATAGGTGGTGAGTGATGAATGGAAAGGAAGGTGATGGGTAGAGTGGTGAAAGATGAATGATGGAATGAGTGATGAGTAGATGAGCAATAAGTGGATTGGTGATGGAAGAATATGGATGAATAGATGGGTGATAGAGGATGGATTGATGATGAGTGGTGAGTGATTAATAGACAGGTAATATGTGTTGGGAACTGGTTGGTGATAAGTGATGGGTGGGTGAATGGTCAGTGATGAATGATTGGTGGATGGATCATGGGTGATGGTTAGATGGTGGATGGATGATAGGTGGATAGGTGATGGTATGGTGGCTGATAGATGGTGGATGGTAGTTAGGTATTGGATGATAGGTGATGAGTGATTGGCAGATGGGTCATAGTGCTGGTTATATATATGGTGGATAGATGATGAGTGGGTGGGTAGATGAATGTTGTGTGATGGGTGATGGATGAGTGTGTAGTGGGAAGGTGATGGATGGGTGATGGGAAGATAGATGGATGACTGCTCTGTGATGGTTGGGTAGGTAATAAGTGATGGCCAGTGGGGAAATAGATGGCTAATGGGTGAGTCACTGGTTAAGGGTGGATGAGTTATAGGTGGTGGGTGATGGGTGGATGGATAACGTTTGATAGTGGATGATGAAAAGTGACAGGCGGCATGTGGGCAGACGGTGTGCAGTCACTCATATGCGTGGAAAGGAGAGTGAATGAGTAAAGAAACGGGAGACAGGAGGAAGATGAGTAAAGAAAGACCAGGCAGATGGCTCCACAGGAAGGCAGTGAGCATGGACTGCCCCTGACTGGAGGTGGTACGAGACGGGATGAGTGGATGAGGAAATGTGGGAGGGGGCTGTGCAAGGCTGAAGAGGACCCTGCAGACACTGCAAGGTTAAAACTTAGGAAGGTGGATGCTACACAGTGGCCAGGTAAGGGGAGGTGAGGGAGTGGAGGGCAATGGAGGGCAGGCATGTGAGACAATGGATGGGCATGTGGATGAAGACGTTTCACAGTGTCATGATGAGCATGCTGAGCCACAGTGACAGGACAACAAAAAAGAAGGGAAAGGTAGAGGAAAGAAGTGACGAGGGGAGGCCAAGGGGGAGGCCCAGGCCACGTCCCCTGTGGAGGCACAGCATAAGGTCCTCAGGTCAAAAGAGAAGCCCTTTCACAGTGCCCAAGAAACTACCAGAGCTAAGGCTGCCTGGGCGGCTTGAGGACCAACAGCAAACTTTTCTCCAGGAACACAAGCCTTGGGTGGCCTCAGCGGAGTCTCTACGACAGAGCTGGGCAATGCCTGGGCCTCCCTCAGCTCCTCCTGTTCCTTCCACCTGTGGTAGCAGCTGCTTGGCAGAGTTGGCTGCGGTGGAGCAGTGGGACCCATGGCCATGACCTTTTCCGTTCTTGTATGTAATTACTGTTATCCCAGATAATCACTTTGAAATCACTGTGTGCTATTTCACCCATTTGTCCATGAGCAGCCTCTCCTCGGAGCTGAGCTTGGGGCTTAGAAGGATCTCTCTCTCTCTCTCTCTCTCTCTCTCTCTCTCTCTCTCTCTCTCTCTCTCTCTCTCTCTCCCCCTCCCTCCCTCCTTCCCTCCCTC
>CABHPP010144691.1:33952-54944 GCA_902168425.1 Peromyscus attwateri | reverse complement strand
GGACTGGAGAGGTGGGGGGAAGAAGGGATTGGAGAGGTGGGGGAGGAGGGACTGGAGAGGTGGGGGAGGAGGGACTGGAGAGGTGGGGGGAGAAGGTATTAGAGAGGTGGGGGGAGGAGGGACTGGAGAGGTGGGGGAAGAGGGACTGGAGAGGTGAGAAGAGAGACTGGAGAGGTTGGGGAGGAGGTACTGGAGGGGGGGAGGGACTGGAGAGGTGGGGGAGGAGGGACTGGAGAGGTCAGGGAGGAACCCTCCTCCAGTCTTGTTCCGGGAGACAGACACAAAGCACATCCTATTCCTGGAGACCAGAGAGGTATGTGGCACCTTGGAGAGGACTTGCCTCAGAGCTGGCCTGGATCCTGTCATCTGTAGAGGCTCATGGGACACGCGCTGATGACAGGTACATGCACTGCCTGCAGGTGTGGGGCTACCACGGACCTGCCCACCCCCAACACGAGAAGGGAGGGAAGTCCAAGTCTGCCTGGACTGAGCTTAGGCTGACATGACTGAGCTCTGCTGGAATTGTGTGAGATTACATTTCCTGCCCTCGGGCAGAAAGGGAGTTGGAGACAGAAATTCAACTCCCGGGTAGCAAAATGAAGTCACAATGCTTGACACACCAGAGTACGTGGTGGGAACGCACATGCTGACTAGATCCAAAGACCCCAGATGAGAAAATAATAAAAAGAGCCTGTGGAGGTAGGAGTGGCCTGGACACCACTCTCTAAGCCTCCCACTGCCCCATCCACAGGACACCCCTGAGGACGGGGTAGGGGGGTGTGGGTGGCAGTGTCCGACCCCCCCCCCCCAACCACCACTAGATGTCTTCTTTTCCCTGGGACCCTGTGCCGCCATCAGGGCTGGGGAAGCCACATCCACAAAGCCTTGTGCATCTCCAAGACCTAGAAGAGGAACTGGGCCTCAGGAGAGGGCTTCCCAGCCTGGGCACTGTGGGGCTTGGGGTGGGGTCACTCTTTGTGGTGGTAGGGGGTCATCCTGTGTTTTGCAAGGTTCAGCAGTCTCCCTGGCTTTGACCCAAAAAATGTGACTACATCTTACTCCTAACAATAGGGCACAAGAATGTCTCCACCACGGTCAAATGCCTCCTTAGGCTCTGCTCCAAGGCTGACCTGCCTTCACGCTGTTATTTGAAAGCTCTCTAGGCCCAGCTGTGACACATGGGTGGGCAGGCTGGTCTCTGCCAGCACTGGTGAGGGTGTGCCCACCTGGTCTGGACATCTGTTATGATGGTTAATCTTGCCAGCTTGACAGGCTTTTTGAATCGTCATGGAAACACACCTCTGTGCATGCCTGAGCAGGAGTTTCTAGATAAAGTTGAGATGGGAAGATCCACCCTGAATGCGGGCAACACCATCCCATGAGCTGGGGTCCAGGACTGAATCAAAAGTAGGAAGCGAGCTGAGCACCAGCATCCATCTCTCTGCTTCCTGGGTGTGGATGCCATGTGACCAGCCACCTCACATCCCTGCTGCCATGACTTCCTGCCATGATGGACTGTGCCCTCAAACTGTGAGCCAGATCAAACCTTGCCTCCCTTTAACAGCTTTTGTTGGGTATTTTGTTACAAAAACAATGAAATTAACTAATAAATTCATCCTGGGATCCTTACACGGACTGGAGCTGTGCCAGACGGGGCTGGACCCAGAGTTACAGGAGTGATTAGAGACAGAGTCAAAAGCAGGCAACTCAACCTGGTGGGGGACGCAGAGCCTGATTCAGGATGCCCATGGGCTCTGGGCCTCAGTTATGTGCCATGGTCCTGGTGAGAAGGCATCTAACAGTTGGCCAGGCCTGGGGTCACGGGTGGGACAAAAAGCAGGAGGCTGTTGGTTAGAGGACAGCTTTGAGTCCACCTCAGTCCTGAGCTCCCCACTCCAGGCTGTACCTCGGGCTCAAGACTGTCTGCTGACATCCCAGGGCACCACTGTGGACCAAGCCATGTGCACTGGATACTTGAAGACATCAGGACCTAAGGACGTAGTGGAGGTGGGGGGGGGGGAGGGAAAGGGGCCGGGGGGGGGGGGGCACTGCCCACTTGACCCTGGCTCTCCATCGTGTTCCACCAGACAGATCAGGTTCATAGCTGTCATGGGAACAGTGCGGTGGAATTAGAGACAGCGGAGACAGATACCAAAGCGGACACTGACCATGGCAGGGATAATGAATGGGCAAAGGCCCTGAGCCGCATCTGAGGAATGCCAGGGAAGCAGGAATGCCAAGGAGGCAAGCCTGTGGGAAACCACACTGCTGATGAGAACAGAGGGGAGTGGGGTAGGCCAGAGGCACAGGAACCCCAGAGGTCCCTACCCAAACACCCCCTCAAGATCTAGGACACACCAGGACCTCAAGCCCAACATATCCCCCAAAGACTTCCTTCCTCTGCCCCAAGCCTGCCCCAACCATCGCTTCCCCAGCTCAGGGGAACCACCTTCCACCCTGGGCTCTGCAGCAACATGGCCAGGAGCCCCCAGGTTCCTCCTCTCCATGTGCTCTTCCAGACACCCAGCTCCCCACCACCTCTTCCTCTCTCTCTCTCTCTATGCTATTCTCCCGGACCCTACAAACCTCCCACCTTCCTCCAGAGATCTGAGGCAACCGCTCCATTGCACCTGACCTATTAGCTGTGCGATATGAAGCTGGGTTTTCAGTCCTTCTCAATTTTCTTATCTTTGAAATTAGCATAATGATAGTACAACCTGTAGGGATGTTAGGAGGATTCAATGAGTTATCATGGAGCTGCCCTTGGCCCTGAGCCTGGGGTGCAATAAATGAACGAACAATCGGTAATGTGAGATCCTCATCAGTCCCCGCACCCTCCTTGTGCTCTGCTTTCCAAACCACAAGTTTGACCTTCCAGGGTCAAGGCATCCACCAGGACCCCCTTTCCCAACAACCGGCTCTGCGAATGCTTGTATCTGTCATCAAATGCTGAGTGACAAATGACCCCAACACAGCACTGGATTAAAACCAGAAATGCCACCTGCCTCGCTGAGATGTGAGTGAGGACACAGAGAACAGCCCACTCAGGTCTCCTGTAGTTCTAGTCACCATGTCCCAGCCACAGCTGTCTCCAGGCTTGATTCCAGCTTCTACAAGGGCTTGTTCATGTGGCCTTTGGTAGGAGACCTCAGACCCCATTGACAGTTGTCAAGAGGCATCCGTTTCTCCCGTGGTCCTTCCACAGGGGGGTCTAGCATGGTGGCTGGCTCCCTCAGGGCCACTGACCCAAGCAAAGGGTAAGCCACAGTGCCTTTTCAGAGCTAGTCTTAGGAGACAGTCAGGTTTCTAAACATCATCTTTTTTTTTTTTTTAGCTAGGGCCCCATGTAGCCCAGGCTAGCCTTGAACCCACTATTTGGCCAAGATGGACCTTCAACTCCTGATCCTCCTGCCTCCATCTCCAGAGTGCTGGGATTACAGGCATGCGGACCATAGCAGGAGGGAACACAGGACATGGTACCATCGTGGTGGGTGACTGCCACACTTTTCCAGACCATAGCCGTCCCCACCTCACAGTCTTCCAGCACCATTGCAGGAACAAAGGACAGCTGAGCCTCTGAGCCTCCGCACACGCTGTTCCCTCTGCCCTCAATGCTCTTCCCTCACATCTCATCCCACCTGTGTTTGAAACCTGGGGTGGGTCTGCAAAGCTGCTCCAACCCTAACAGACCTGAAGTGTGGGCTTCCCTCGCCAAGGTGTGACGTCCCTGAGCAGCCGACATGGACGATGACAGTCATGACTGCTACCCAGTGGTGTGGTTCTAGAGCATTTGTTTCCCCATAGCTCCACAGTCGCTGCCCTTCAGGAGTGAGGGAAGAGCTGGGAGAGTCAATCTGGCTCCCGGTCATGTGACTGGCAGAGTCTGGGGCTGAGGAGACAGCTCAGTAGGAAGAAAACTTCCAGAGCCACTGAAGCCGGATGCTTAACAGCCTAGCTCCAGGTTCAGGAGAGACCCAGTGTCAAGGAAGTAAGACACACACAGACATGTGCAACACACACCACTCACACACACTACTACTCACATGCACACCACACACATACCACTCACACATGCACACTACACACATACCATTCATACTCACATCACACACAACCACGTACACACACACACACACCACACATGCATGCACACAACACACGCACACACACCGCTCACATACCACACACACATGCACACCACACACATACCATTCATACATCACACACAACCACTTACACACACACACACACACACACACACCACATGCATGCACACACCACACACATACACATACACACACATACCACTCACACATGCACACCATACACACTACACACACCACACAACCACTCACTCACACACATCACACACAACCACACACACACACACACACACACACACACACACACACGAACACACACACATGCACATGTACAGGCACACACAAACAGACACATGCATGCACAGCCAACCCCAGCTGCTGGCTCTCATAAATACATACAGTGCTAGGTCTCCTGGACCATGAACTCCATGAGGGACAGGGTGTCGTCGACTCACCTGTTCCCAGCAGGGGTAGCCCGGTCTCTTGGGGAAGAGAGAAGAGACAGTAAGAGAGAGTGGGGAGGAGAAGGGGGGAGGGAAGAAGAGGTGGAGGAGCTGGACTGATGGGCTGCCATGCCAAGCCTCCAGCCTGTTCACTGAGCGCCTCCCCTGGCCAGAGAGGGAAGCGCACCCTGCCTCACTCACCCGTGGCACAGGGTTCCTGCAGACTTGTGGAACTGGCCTTTAATTTTTATGTGTACTTAGCCACTTGTCCTAGTGAGGGAATAATTTAATTAACTCTGAGAACAGCAATTAATTTTAATTGTTCACAGTAATTCATTATTGAATACTCTATTAATAATTATTAAAATCCTAAAGCCCAGTTACTGTCCTGTGATAGAATAATTAAACACTTGTGCGGGGACACCTCATTCCAAGTACCTCCCATCTCTCTACTCTCCAGACCTAAGCTTTCTCCACTCAACCGAGTCTCCTGGAAGCTCCCCAAGGTGACAGGTGATGGCTTCTCTCAGGCCTCTGGGGAGGATGCTGTGGTCCCCAGGTAGCCTGCTCTGCAGCAGACAGAAGAGAAGCTAGTCACCATCACAGCAGAATGGCCACAGGGAGCTCTGTGACACGGCTACGTAATGTCCTCACAGTGACCTTGAACATGGAGGTTATTTAGGCCATCACATCAGTAGACATTCACTGTACCTACCTTCAGCTCGCACTAACTTCTGACACACAAGCTGTACTGGGGACACAGGCAAAGTGTTGACCCGAGGAGGCAAATGTCAGTACCGGGAGTGAGGCCATGGTGAGTGGGTAGATGGAAGGATGGATTGGCAAGTGGAATAGAGGGAGTGAGGAAAGGAGAGGTATATATGTATGGATGGGTGGATGGATGGATAGATGGATGAATGGATCGGTAGGTGGGCAGATAAATGGGAAGATGGCTAGCTGGCTAGATGGGTAGAAGAATGGATGGATAGATAGATAGGTGGATGAATGGAGAGATGGGTAAGTGAATAAATTCATAGGTAGGCAGGTGGATAAGTGGATGGATGGACAGATGGGCAGGTGGGTGGGTAGATGGATCTATAGATGAAAAGTGGGTAGATGGATGAATGAATGAATAGATGGATGAGTGAGTGGATGAATAGATGTGTGAATGGGTAAGTAGATAGGTGGGCAGGTGAGTGGGTGGATGGATGGATGGATGGATGGATGGATGGATGGATGGATGGAGAGATGAATGGATGGATGGGTGATAGATGGGTGGACACGTAGTAAACAGATGGATGGGTGGGTAGACACAGGTGTGGTTTTCAGCACCCACATGGCAGCTCACAACTGCCTATAATTTCAGTTTTTGAGGATCCAGTTTCCTCTTCTGGTCTCTGTGGGCACCGCACACATGGTGCACATACATATGTGCAAATAAACACATATCAAAAAAAAACTTTTTTAAAAGGTGGAACATGCAGCACTTGGGAGGCAGAGGCAGGTGGATCTCTGAGTTCGAGGTCAGCCTGGCCTACAGAGTGAGTCCAGGACAGCCAGGGCTACACAGAGAAACCCCGTCTCAGAAACAAACAAACGAAAAGGTAGAAAGTGGCCTGTGTGGATGTGGAACATCTATGAGTTTCACGAGCCTCTCACAGACAAGTGAGGCTTTGAGCTGGATTACCTCAGCAGTGCCCAGTGCTACCTCAGCATGCATGGGGCTTCAGTCCCCAGAAGAGATGGGGAGGAAAGGTGTCGGTTGGAGGTCAGACATCACTAGGAGGGTGGAGCAAGCACCGTAGGAAGTCTTCCTGGAGGAGGGATGCCTGAGCTGGGATTACAGGGATCTTTCTTTTTCATTTGAATGGGAGAAAAAAACGGGCTCCAGAATGAGTGTGTCATGTGAAAAGGCCCTGGGATTGGAGGGAATATGTAGTGGTTTGAATGACAATGGCCCCATAGGTTCATATGTTTGAATGCTTAGTCAGCAGTGGAACTGTTTGGGGATGATTAGGAGGTGTGGCCTTGTCGGAGGAGGTGTGTCACTGGGGGGTGGGGTGAACTTTGAGGTTTCAAAAGCACATGCCAGGCCCCGTCTCCTCAATCTCTCTCTCTCTCTCTCTCTCTCTCTCTCTCTCTCTCTCTCTCTCTCCTGCCTGAGGATCAGGATATAAAGCTTTCCATTACTGCCTCAGCTCCATGCCTGTCTGCTCCCGCCATGATGACAATGGACTCACCCTCTGGAACTGTAAGCAAGCCCCCAGTTAAATGCTTTCTTTTATAAGAATTGCCTTGGTCATGGTGTCTCTTCACTGCAGTAGAATAGTGATTTAGAGTGTGAGACACAAGGGCGGGGGATGGTCTGGGAGTGCCTGAGATGGATCTAGCAGGCAGGGAAGAGGTGACCCTCACAGAGAGGGTCCCATGTCCATGAGTTGGGCTACATAGGACACTACCAAGGATCAGAAGTCCATCAGAGGCTGGTGGAGGCTGAGTAAATGGGCCACACCGCCTCTGCCTGCCTCAGAAACCATAGCCCACTGGCCAAATCCCAACCCTGAGTCCAGGAGCCGAGCACACATGGAGCCAACCTCCTGTGTTAGCCAGAAGAACTGAGCAGGGTGGAGTCTGCCAAGAGGATGGAGCAGGGTGAGCTGGGAGAGCCATCCTGGATGAGGTGGGGAAAGATGCACAGAAGCAGCCTAGCGCTGTGGTGAATTGGGGGAAGAGGGCGAGGAAGGGGGAACAGAAATCTCCGTGTGCCTCTCATCTCTAAAGAGATCTCTGGAACACTCCCTCAGACATTCCAGAAACATCTATTGACTAGCTAATGCAGGTACAGCAGCCATCAGAAGAGATAAACCTCCCTGTGGAGCATTTACTCCACCAGAATGCACTGACCCTCTAGTACGCCAAGAGTGTGGGCTGCAGCAGAGACCAAAACTGGTGCCCTCAGCACAGTCGCCTGCTCAGTGCCTGGGAGGCAGAACACATCGGGGCAAAGGTCCAGGTTACCTTCAGACCATGTTGTCCATGATGACAGATTTTAGGTGTCACAGTGACCAGGCTGTGGGTCAGATGTTTGGGCACTCATCTAGATGTGGCTGTGACAGAGTTATGTCAGACAGTGCTCTGTTACTGTAAGGAAATACCTGAGGCCACCAACTTAAAGAGACAAAAGGTTGATTTTTAGCTCACAGTCTCGGAGCTTTCGGGTGGCTGTTTGGGGAGTGTCGTGAAGCACCACATCATGGCATGACAGAAACCACAGCAGAGGAAGGACTGTTCGCATCACAGCCAGGATGAGAAACGGCGGAGGAAGAGATGGAGCGTCTCCCACCACCTCCCAAGAGTGCCGAGGACAAAGCCCTTGTCACAGGGTCAGGAGGGGCACTCAGAAGACCCCAAGTGCAGTAGGTGCTGTTTGAGATGTGATTAGCATCTACAGTGAGCTGACTTTACAAATCACTGTTCACAATGTGGGTGGGCTCCATCCAATCACATGAGGGCCTTAAAGACTGGGGTTTGCAAAGAGACCATCACACCACACCCCTAAAGAAAGCAGCTCAGAACCCTGGGTGCCCAGACTGCCATCCTGCCCAGGAACATGGGCTTGAGTCTGTACCATCTACTCATACCCGAATGGAGAGCTGCTGACCTCCATAGTGGTGTGAGTCTCTCTCTCTCTCTCTCTCTCTCTCTCTCTCTCTCTCTCTCTCTCTCTGTGTGTGTGTGTGTGTGTGTGTGTGTGTGTGTGTGTGTGTGTGTGTGTGTGTCCTGTAGGTCAAGGCCAGGACTCCACACATCCAATGCCCAAACACACACGGATCTTGAGCACATGCCTCACATCCCATCTCCCCTTCAGTCTAGAGCCACGGCCTTTCCTCTGGGAGTTCCGAGCTCCCTGAATCGGGAAGACCTGTGGACCCAGAACATTCCGGGAGCAGACAACTCCACACCCCAAGCCCGCCTCCCCCACTCCCCCGCCGACCCCCAGGGCTCCCACTATCTCCATCACCCTGAAGAGCAGCTGGTACCTTACTCATAGCTCGGCTCCCTGGGCCTGGTCGCCACAGGGCTGGAGATGGTTTGTGTTTCCCACGACCTTGGTGGAAGCCTTTGGCTCTGGAGACAGCAGGAGGAGAATGCAGGCCACCTGGGGCCCCAGCGCCAGAAAGATGGTCACACAAGACACAGCACTGACCCTGCGATCCAGCAGGACCAGGAGGAAACTAGAGACTCAGAGAGGGGACAGTGGGTGACCTGTGTGCCCAGCCCAGGGGACGCCACCTGTGAACTGGGACAAATGTTCTTGTCCCCCCCAGAGAGGCATGGGGATAGCCCAGCCTCAAAGAAGAGCACTGCAGGACAGACACATGCACATATGCACAACTACATACATGCATACATGCACAATTCATGTACACACACATATACATATACACAGTCTATA
Source organism: Peromyscus attwateri (assembly GCA_902168425.1). Classification (NCBI taxonomy): domain Eukaryota; kingdom Metazoa; phylum Chordata; class Mammalia; order Rodentia; family Cricetidae; genus Peromyscus; species Peromyscus attwateri. Next base: position 45,942 of record CABHPP010144691.1, on the reverse strand, counting down.
GGTATACATGTGTGTAACAGTGTACATATGCACACATGTGCCTACCCATCCACATACACGTGCACACACATGCACATGTAAGTATATGCTCAGCCATGCAAGTACATGCACATATGCATGCATGTATACATACACGTGCACACAGATATGCATGCTAGCCAGCTTCCCTAGGAGGTCCAGCTCTCTATCCATCCTCTAAGGGTACAGGGGCTCATCACAGAATTGACACCTACATTTATTACCTCCACCCACCAGTGAGCCAGTTCTGTCCGTGAACTGTGCACAAGGCTCCCACCTCCCATTACAGTGCCATGAAGCAGGGTGACAGTCAGAGTGTAGGTGGCAGGCAGGGGACTAGCTTATGGATGAACTGAAGACTCCACCCTGCAGTTCCCAGAGCCCAGAATACACACACATACACACACACACACACACACACACACACACACACACACACACACAGGCTAGGGTGGGTTGCAGGTCCCTGGGCTCCCACCAAAACAGGCATCATCTCCCTAGTCCTCATACAAAGGAGCCCGGCATCCTCCTGCTTTAACAGTACGCTCCCTAGAGGAAGTAGAAAGGACCTGCAGCCTGAGTTAGCAAGGCTCGCACCTACTGAGCACCTGCTGTATACTTCATGAACGTGACAGGTGTGGTTATGTCCTATGGAGCTCCATGAATGCCCAGTGCACTTTCTATCCCTGGCAGGCACAGGGGCAGGAAGAGGTGGCGAATCCTAGAGGCACCTGGGGAAGAGAGGACACAAGCCCACCCTCCCACTTTGGGGTCAGGTCAGGAGAGATAGCTGGGGGGGGGGCTCTGCCCTCTGCCCTCCCTGCCTAGCTTGAAGCAAGAGGAGAGGAGGGGCCAGAGCACATGACACTGAGCTCCCTCCTGTCCCTTCTTGCCCTCCTCCACCCCAGCAGGAGCTGCAGACCCTGGCCCAGCACCAGTACTGCAGAGAGGTGTTGCCACTGGGCCCTCGGTATTCCAATCTCCCAGTTACTAGAGCAATTACACACTGACTCTGCTTTGAGAATAAAGACTCCCCTCCCCACCAAGGGACGGCTGGACAATGAGGCCAAAGCTGCCAAGCTCTGCTGCTTGGCGGGGCTGGAACACAGCCCCCTTGTTCAGTTACATCTTCACCAGCTCTCTGTTTTCTGTGGTTTCCTGCACTGCCTAAGCTTGGTTGTCCTGAAACTTGCTCTGTAGACCAGGCTGGCCTCAAACTCAGAGATCTGCCTGCCTCTGCCTCCCAAGTGCTGGGATTAAAGGTGTACCCCACCACTCCTGGCTCTAAGCTTTTCTTTAATTCCTTTTCACAAGTAGGAAATTTAGCTGGGTGGGATCTTGCCCTGAGGTCACCACTCACTTTATTCCATTTCTTAATCTGTTTATCTCCTTGAACACAGGATTTAATTCTCTTCCATGTCCTGGTGCCCCTTTTCTCAGTCTGTACATTTTATATTTTTCCTTGCTCAGCTTGCTCCTTTTCATTATAAATCTTCATTAGCATTACCACTAATAGCCACATGACAGAGGCTGTACTAGGCTGTTTTGAGATTTCCTCTGCCAATGGAATTAATTCAAATCTCTTCATGTTAGCCTCAGGCAAACTTTTCAGACAAGGGCAAAAGGCAGCTGTAGCCACATTCTTCACCAAAATATTACAAGACTAGTCTCTAGTCCACATACTAACATTCTTCTCATCTGAAACAACTCCTCCTCCTCTATTTTTTTTATTTTTTAAGACAGGGTTTCTCTGTGTAGCTTTGCGCCTTTCCTGGAACTCACTCTGTAGACCAGGCCGACCTCAAACTCACAGAGATCTGCCTGCCTCTGCCTCCCAAGTGCTGGGATTAAAAGCGTGCGCCACCACCATCTGGCTCCACTGAAACTTCTTGATCTAGGCACCTACAGTTCAAAACCACACTCAGCACCACTGTCTTCCATGCTCCTACTAGCCTGGCCCATTAAGCAGCACTTAAAGCATTCAACTGCTTTTCTAATCCACAGTCCCAAGGTCCACATTCCTTTAAACAAACGCATGGTCAGGTCTATCACAACAATACCCCAGTCCCTGGCACCAACTTCTGTCTTAGTTAGGGTTTCTATTACTGTGAACAGACACCATGACCATGACAACTCTTACAAAGGGAAACATTTAACTGGGGTGGTTTGCTTACAGTTCAGAGGTTCAGTTCATTATCATCATGGTGGGACATGACTGCATGCAGGCAGGCATAGTGCTGGAGAAGTAGCTGAGAGTTCCCTATCTTGCAAGCAACAGGAAGTGGTCTGTCTCACTGGGCAGTATCTTGAGCATATATGAAACCTCAAAGCCCTCCTCCACAGTGACACACTTCCTCCAACAAAGCCACACCTCCTAATAGTGCCAATCCCTTTGGGGGCCATTTTCTTTCAAACCACCACAGTAATCCTATGTTAAATTAGAGCTACTGTGTCTTGATTTTGAATGAAGTCCCAAGACAATGGGTGTAACCCCATTAATTCCAAGGTGAAGTATGAGGCCACCCCAGCAGGATTTACATGGAGGTGGTTGAGAACTTTCACACGCGATGCACTAACACACACCTACACTGACTTGTATACATGCTTACACACTTAATCATTCACACACACACACACACAGCTTAAAAGTAGGTAGGAACATGCAGTGCGAAAATGAGGAGGGGGGAGTTGCCTGTGTTCTGAGAGTCCACACACACACACACACACACACACACACACACACACATACACACACACACACATCAGGGGAGAAGGGTGGGTGAGGTGTCGTCTCTTCCCTCAGTATTGTCAGGGGACTTCAGTGAGACTCCTTACATGGGTGCTTGAGTGGTCAATGGGAGAGGGAGAGGTATGAATCAGGGCAGAGTGGACCAGGATCGCAGAGAGGTGGGGGACGCTGAGAGGATCCCAGGGGTGAAGAGACCTCAGCAGCAGGCAGAGGATGCTCTCCCAGGAGCTGAGCTCAGGAGAACGTGGACAATTCCAAGATGTGCCAAGCCAGAGAACTGGTGCTGGCTCACTAAGGCAGGTCTCATCAGACTCTGCCAGCTCCCAGCTCCTGGCTCTCCGACCCTACCACCACTACCCCGAGGGCAGGACCCTGGAAACTGCTGGCAGAGGCAGGGGCTAGCAGAACAAGGTAGGAGACTGAGCCCCAAGCCTGCCCTCACAGCTTCCACTTCAGACTAAGGAGTGGGCAGCATGGGTGGGAAAGAAGGTGTAAATTTCCCCAGGGCATCAGTGCAGCCAGAGCCCCTCCTGCACCCAAGAAACCATAGGACATGCTCCAGGCATCTGCCTGACAAAGACTGGGCTGCATCCCAGAGCATGTATGAACAAGACAAAGGCGGAAAGCCCATGTGTGACCACTGACCCTGTCCAATTCTCCATCAATAAGGCACATGAGCCAGGATCACAAACAAAGCTGCATGGCTAGAATACAACCAATACAACCACAAGAGATGTTGCCTGTGAATGATGGGTGTCTGGGAACTGCCCAGGGCTCCCTGTCAGCCCTTGGAATGGGAGTCTCCATCCCCAGAGGACAGACAAGATGTGCAAGCAAGAGTCATGAGGAGGACTAGGAAAAGCATCTTTGCAGGAGAATTTATGTTTAAGGCCAGCCTGAGCTACAGGCTACATAGTGAGACCTAGGAATGTAGGTCAGCAGTAGAGCACTTGCTTAGCATGAGCAAGGTCCAAGATTCGATTCCCGGTACTGAAGAAGAAAGGTGCTCCAGATTCCTTCAACTCTCTTCAACAGCAGACAGAGCCTCTTCCTGGGAGGAAAGAGGCTGGAACTAGGTGGGAACAAGGGAAGGGGGTACCTGGGGCCCTGGGGCAGAGCCCTGAGCAACTTCCAGAAGCAGCTGTCACCCCAGAAAACACAATCACCTGTGGCCAATCTGAAGCCTGATCCAGGACCTTCCAGGCAACTTGGATGCCCCTCACCTCACCAAGGGAACAACTCCATGGGGTTCTGGGAATGGGACTGATTCTGTAAGAACCATACTTAGCTGACTGTGCATTATCTGCTACCACGCTGGCTGCATACACAATAGTCCCCTCAACACTGGCTGGGCGTGGCTGGGGAAGAGCAGGCTCCTGCCACTGTCTGGAAGAGGTCGGCACCGGGATTTGAGCCACTTGCTGTCTCCAGCCTCCCCCAGGGTGCATTCATGCAGAAATCGACACAGCCGCCCTTGGGTAAGAGATGCCTTCCTACCTGGGACATATCTGGGAGCTGAGTGGGTCCTCAGAGCTGAGCCAGGACACAGCACACTTCACAGACAACTCACCCAGGCCCTCTGAAAGGCAAATGGCTTCTCTGTGGCCACCAGCTGGCAAGGTCAGTACAGAGCAGAAAGGAGCGGCTGGGAGGGTGTTTGCCCAGGGCTGCCCTCAGGTGAGGGTAGGGTGGGAGCACTGAACTGTGTGCTCTTGTCCTGAGGGTGATTACGACTCCTGTCCTAAGACTAGCTGAACCCAGCTGCTGCTGTGGCTGTTGGCCCTGACGGTCCCATCTGTGGAACTGCTAGACCAGAAGGGCTGGCCCATCTGGCTGGAACATTCTTTCCACCCACAGAAATCTCTCTCCGGGAGATCCAGGCCTGACCCCCTCCCCCATAAGTATATAAAGGACCTCTCTCTGTGTTTGAGCTAGGTCATGTGTAGTGTAAGCAGATGTGCGCATGTGCACACGTACGTAGGTGTGTGCCTCTGTGTGTGTGTGTGCGCGCGCGTGGGTACGTGCGTGCGTGCGTGCGTGCGTGCGTGTGTGCCTCCCTGTGAGTTCCCATGGGGAGGTCAGAGGTTAATGTTGAGTCTTTTCCTAGATTGCTCTCCTTGTTTTTTGAGACACGCTCACTGAACCTGGAGCTCACACACAGCCCAGGCTGGCTGACCAGGGGCCCCTGGAACCCTTCCCCTCGCACCTCCCCACCTCTAGGCTCACAGACACATGCCACCACACTCATCTTTTTACCTGGGTGCTGGGGACCTGAGCTCGGGTCCTCACGCTTCGACAGCAGGCACTTGACCCGCCAAGCCGGCTCCCCAGTCTTTGCCTCAGTCATTATCTCCCCTGGGCTGTGACGCTGAGGGCTGAGGCCGGCAGAGAGCACTCGGAACTGGGGGTTGGCTGTGACTTCACTGGCCCAGGTCACTTGTGGGACACAGCCTAGCAGGCCCTGGGACTCCCGCCTCTCCGCACATGCTCCCTAAGCTGCTTTCTGGGTGGTTTCTCCGCCCCCTCCCTGCCCCCTTGACAAGTGGAGTTTAATTATTTACAACAGCACTTTACAACCGTGGCTGAACCCACTGGAACGTATTTTGTGAAAGTAATGAAGGCTCAGTAATGCGAGACCTCACAGCAGCTCCCATCACTAAATCAGGGCCTGGAGTCCCTGGACTGCGCAGGCGCCTTCCCATCCTCGGAGTCTGGGGCTGGCAGGTGGGGGGAGGTGACAGCACAGGTGGGTCCCAGACATTTTTCCTCATTTGGGGGAGAAGGACAAGGTAGGTTGCATGAAACAGGAGTTCCAGTCTTCCAGGACAAGGCCAGAAGGGCACCACACCCCTGAGGCACATAGGACATGACCTATGGTCTCACTGGGCCCCACTCTGAGAGGGCAAAATGACCTGAGGGAAAGCATGCCTGGGAGTTATCAACTCATATCTCTGGAGGCCTCTCTGTGCCTCAGTTTCCCTGTCTGTAAGCTAGGAAAACTGAAGGTATTTTGCCTCTGTTTCTTCCTACAGCCTCACAGTGTCTGTCCCAGCAGCAGTGAGACACACATTGTTGCACGTCTGCCCTTGAGCCCCGAGTCTCCTACAGCCCATCAGGCAAAACACTGACTTCATCACAGGAAGAGTGAATGACTGCAATGGACAATGAAAAGAGAGGGTGTGTGTCCAGGCCTGTAGCTCCAGATGGCACACCTGTTACCCCCAGTGACAGGAGCTGGGATGGGCCTCTACCGCCATGGCTCATTCTTTCCTCCCAACAATTCAGGGGTTTGCTTGACCCTACTCATAAATGAGAACCTGAGGCTCCCAGTGTCTGGCTTTCTCCAGGACATCTGCTACCCAGAGACGGGGGCTGAGACCCTCATAGCCCTGGTCAAGTTGAGGGAGAGCGGGAGAGCAGGTTCAGGCCCCAACACATCCTGGGCCTGGAGACTCACTGGATCTAAGATTGCAGGATGGGGTGGGGGTGGGGGACCTGAGGTGTTAAGGAAAGGAAGAAGATTGCAAGGGGACGTGTGCCTGGAACATCCCAGCACAAGGGGGAATCGTCTCCCAGGATGCATTTGGTTTGGTGAGATCAAGGGCAAATAGGACATCAGTACAGCTGTGGAACATCAAAGTCTTGGTAAATGACAAGGTACAAGGTGAGCCCATCTGAGGCTGTGAGCTGTGGATGACCTTGAGGTATTCCTCTCACTTCCTGTGTCATCCTTATCTACCTTCAGAAGTCTGCACGCAACAGAAGACTCTATCAGGCAGCCGGTGACAGCCTTAAAACCTCCCAGGACGTTGGCTCAGTGTAAACACAAGACCATACTGAGTGCCAACCGACCGCCAAGAAGTCCTACGGGAGCTAACCTCAATACATCCTGCTGCACAGAGGAGCCGAGAACTTCTGTCTGGCCTTCAGAGAGCAGAAAAGGCTGGCTGCCCAGGAGATAGAGACCTACTCTCGGGGGAGAAAGAGTCCATCATTCAGTCACTCAGCAAACATACCCTGAGCGGGCCCTAGGTAGGGTTCTAGCAGTGGGCACAGCCAAGCCCCCTTTCCAGAGCGCTTGCGTTCTAGTGGAGAGATGACTCATACAGACAAGAAGAAACGAAGCAGAGGGAAGGGAGAGCAGAGATATGAGGCTGTGGCTTCATCATGGGGTGCCGGGACCAGGGAGCCCCCTCTCGAAAGGCCAGTCCAACCAGGCATGGTGGGACACATTTGTAATCCCAACTACTCTGGAGGCTGAGGCAGGAGGATCACATCCTGTACAAGTCAGTGAGACCTTGTAAAAAAAAATGAGAGTAGACTGTGGATGAAGCTCTGGAGCAGAGCACTCGCCTACTGTACAAGAGTCCCCGGGTTCAATCCCCAACACCAGAAAAAAAGTTACTTTTAAAAATGATTGTGTATGTATGACGCTTGTGTAAATATGGACAGGCTCTCAGCTGGAGTGTGGAGGAACTTTCTAGAGTCTTTTCTCTCCTCCCACCATGGGTTCCAGGAATCAAACCGAGGTCCTGGGCCTGGGCAGCCAGACTTTCCCCCGCTGAACCATCTCACCAGCGCAGACATTCTATTAAAGGCCAGTGTAGCAGAGATCAGAGAACAGTGAGAGAGGAGGTAGGGTGGTGCCAACAGTGAGTCCTCGTCATCATGGGTCCCGTCCCATCCCCGGCCCCCACAGCTTTGCCAAAGAGGTGAGATGTGGTGGGTCTCCAGTTCCAGCTCCAAACACAGGAGCTGCCAACGAGCGAGCGAGAGAGCGAGCGATGTGGCCTTTCCCAGGCTCTCTGTGACCCGCCCATTGGGAACGCTGAGTGGGGTGGGCAGGCAGCAGCAGGTCCTTACGGTCTCCAGAGAGAGATGGTGGCCTGCAGCGTGGAACAGCGGGAAGAGGACCCAGCACAGCAGGAAGGATGATTCTCTGCCATTCTGGCAGCACTGATAGCCAAGACCTTGGTCAGCAGGTCAGCAGCTGTGCTAAAGAATCTGTGACAGACTTGAAGCCAGCACGGATGAGGCTCCCACACAGACCCACAGGCTGCCTGAGGCAAGCTCAGGTCAGGGGCAGCCGCTTAGGGAGCTAACTCTGCAGAGCCCTACCTGGGGTGTGCTGTGCAGCTCCTCGGGGTATCAGGCCTCCCTTAGAGGGGTATCCTTACATCTGCAGCCGACTTAGCACCCTGGCCAGCCTCCTGCCAGCCCATAGTAACTGCTGCAGGGCTGATGCTGGCGACCCCCACTGGAAAGAGGAGGGCAGTGCAGACACAACCAGCCACACCCCCAGCTCAGACTCCAGCAGCCAGCCAGCTCCAAGGGCCCCTCAAGCCAGACTCAGTGCTCCACATTCTGTGTGCAGGAGTTTTGTTTCTTTTTAATTTTCTTTTTTATTTATTCTTTGTGTCTTTCACATCATGCATCTCCGTCCCATTCATTTCCCCGTCCCTTCATATCTGCCCTCTGCCCTTGCAACCTACTCCACAAAATAAAATAAAATTTAAGAGAAAAGAAGAAGGATGAGGAGGAAGAGAAGAAGGAGGAGGAGGAGGAGGAGGAGGAGGAGAAGAAGAAGAAGAAGAAGAACCAGTATCATCATAGAAGCTGTCGTGTGTCACAGTGAGTCACACAGTAAACCCTTTGGTCCATATATCTTTACCTGCAAGTGTTCACTGCAAAGAGTCATTGGTCTGGTTCGAGGCCTCTTGTCCTCTGCTACACCATGAGGCTGGGCCCTCACTGGAACTCCTCTTGGACATCCTGCCATTGGCCTGTGTCATGGAGATCCTGCAGCTTTGGGTCTGAAGGACCGGCCCCTTCACGTGCTCCAGCAAATCAAAGATGTGGGGGATGTTGGGATGGGCCAATTCATGACCCTGGTTCCGGGCCTGGGTAGTTGCAGAGATGGTCAGCCCACCAGCTCTTCCTTGTCCTCACCACGAGGGTGAGCTCTCTATGCAGGAGCTTTCAAAAAAAAGAAAAAAAAATTTTGCTTTTATTTTTATTAGGGGGGGGGGGGCAGTGCATGCATATGACTGCAGTACCTCCAGAGGCCAGAAGAGGGCACTGGATCCCCTGAGACTAGAGCTAAAGGCAGTTGTGAGCTGCCTGTGTTGGTGCTGGGAACTGAACCTAGGTCCCCTGTAAAATCAGCAAGTGCTCTTAGCTGCTGAGCCATCTCTCCAGCCCCAGCAAAAGCTCTTCTAACCTTCGTACAGTGTGGGATAGTGCCATTATCACCCACAGCTTAGAGACAAGAATGAGAGTTCAGAGACACCAAGCAATCAGTCTGAGGTCACACAGCAGCTAGGTGTGAACCTTATACTTCCTCAGCTGACCCTTCCACACTTGGCCCAGCCTGGCCAAGCTGCTCTCCCTGAAATGGCCCCGTGTACAGCTCCAGAGAAATCCTACCTGTTTCATCATGACCCTGGCTCCTTGGTGTCAGCCTGCTCCTCCTGGGCAGAATCTGCACTCAGCACTGACCCCCTCCATCTGTTCTACCCCCACTGATGCCCACCGAGGGCCACCCACTTCCCGCCTGGAACATGAACCTTGTGAGGACAGGCAGCAGCTTTTAAAGAGATGAAAGCCCCAAAGGTGACAGACTGATGCTTAGTCAGGTCCTCCAGGAATGTGTCTGACGAATACACAGTGACTAAGACTTTAGTTATAAAAGTACAGTCCCAGGGGACTTCCCCCACCGCATGCCTGGCTGGCCTCCTGCGAGGCTGGACCCTGCACTGGTTACAGACACTCACACTGACTACACAGCAGCTGCTGGTGACTGGTCAGGATCACTTTGCCAGCATGGAAGCCAGGGCTCAGAAGGTTATGCTTGGGGGTTGCACAGCAGTGGTAAGGAGCCTGTTCTCCCAGCCTCCACTGGGCGGGGAGATGGAAGATGGTGTTGGCATCCCATTTGGAATTCAGCAGGTCAAGCATCACCTGCGATTTTGCTGTGGTTCCCCTCACCGACCTGGCTCCTTCTCCATAAAGGACACAGCATCCCACCTTGTCGGGATCATCGACGGCCCAGTTAACCCCGAGAAAACTGCCCCCAGATCCACAGCGGGGGCTATAATGGAGCTAGCAACACTGTTGGGGAGGGGGAGGCCCACGTGCCTCAGAAACCCCCACCCCCACCCCCACCTGCAGCAGCTAAATTCCCACTGCCAGGCCTTTATTAGCAGCGATAAAAGGCAGAGAAAGCAGCGAAGGGCTTTCTACTCCCAGGTGAGGGCTGCGGTCCCGGGAATTTGTCATGTTTTGACTGCTAGAGTTATAGAATTTATAATGCGGGCCCTGGAGAAATTAAAGGCGGATTATGGCCAGCCCTCCCCTTGCTGAATGTCTCCATGGGGAGCAGGGCTGTGGGGTACACTCAGAGGCTCGGTTTTCTGGGTGACCCTCAACACAGGGTGTCAGAGAGAAAGGTCTATAGCCTGCCCCCCCCGGGTCTTCTCACTCCTAGGGGCCTCTGTGTCCCCAGCAACACCCAGCCTGTGTCCCCAGGGACCAGCCTGGTCCCCTCATCGTTATCCTGGGTTGAACATGGCCCTCTCTCTGGAGGGAGGTGACACTTTAGAGGGGAATGATGGAAGAGGGTAGGATGTGACCTGAGTTGGCGAAATACAATAACTTCATCTTAATTAAAAAGCAGTGGGCCACCTCTCCTACTCTGATTTCAGGGCCTCTCTAGAGTCTAACGGTTTGTCATGGTGACATCACAGGGCCCCAGTGCCTCCTGAGAAAGTCAAGCATGAGGTCAGAATGGGTGGAAGCCATGCTGCCTGCTTCCCTGATCTTCGGAGCCCAGAACCTCAGAGAATCTCCCGACTCCAAGAGAAAAGTAACCATTACTGAGCACGGACTCTGTGCTAAGAAACTCCCTAGACTTCCCTGGGGGTGCTAGAACCTGATAGAGAGCCCAGATTAAAGAGGCAACGCAGACTGAGAAATAACTTGTCCTTAATTCCCAGAGAACCCTCACAAGGGAAGCAGTATAATCCACGTTCGAAAGCTGCCCAGATGGGGGCAGTTCAGCACCACAGCCCTGTGCCCTGCCCAGGTGGCTTCCTGGAACAGAGGGTGAATGGGAAGGGGCTGTCCAAGTCCTGGGGTGCTGAAATGAAGAAGCCAAGAGGTTGCTGAGCACAGCTGTCGCAAGGGCAGGGCTCGCCCTCCACCTTGACTACCATGGCTCCCCAGCTCCAGGCCCACCCCTATCCTGGCATCACTCAGACCCTGTGCACTCCACATCCACTGGCAGGAAGATCTACTGGTCCCTCCCGTCCACTCTGGACCCCCAACACTGTCAGCACTGAATTTTTGGTCTACCAATAAGAACCAAACAGGACAATGTATTTGGCCTGCAGCTGGGGGTACACCTTTTCCCATCGCCCCATCAATGACTGACCCAACCCACTGTGGGCCACTTTCCTACTAGATCTGGACCCTGGTTCCTCTAATCTGTGGTTCTGACAGGTCTCCCCACAACCCTGGAGACAGGAATCCCCACCCCTCAGTGGTCACTCAATGTCCTTCAGGAGCTATACATGGCAGCCTCCACCTTCACCTCTCCTCACTCTCCATGAGTCTGAAGCATTCCATTTAAAGAAGGCCCTGGGGGTGATGCAGGGACAAGCATCCCACACAAGAGGAACAGCACGGGCAAAGTCCAACTTGTTGGCCAAAGCCATCTCAGGCATCACCTACAAAGTCACCTCTGTGTCACCTCTCCCTGCAGCCCGCCACTCAGCAGCCCTGCCTGGTGTCCCTACAGTACACAATGTGATTCTCCCCAGTCACTCAGACGAGAAGAGGAATGGTCCCACAGGGCCTGCCTCTGGTAAGGAATTCAGCGCTCTGGTCTTTTGTGATTTTCTGTCATGAGCGCTTACCTGCCTATGAGTCAGAAGCAGAGCAGGCCTGAGTAAAGAGTGCTAGACACAGGGACCAGGTGTGCTGGCACGCATCTGTGATCCCAGCGCTCAGGAAGATCATGGGTTCAGGGCCAGCCTAGGCTGCATAGTGAGTTCTGTTGCAGGCCAGCTTGAAAAATGTAATGAGATCATCTTCTTTTTTCTATGTTTATTTGCGTGTGAGTATATGTCACATGTATGCAGTACCTTGGAGGCCAGAAGAGGGTGTCAGATCCTCCTGGAGCTGGAGTTACAGGCAGCTGCCATGGGTGCTGGGAATCAAACTC
>CABHPP010144691.1:0-11116 GCA_902168425.1 Peromyscus attwateri | reverse complement strand
GCTGGAATCCCTGCCCCCTGTCCTCTGTTTCTTCAGATTCCTTCATGGGTAGCCCATCCTCCAGACCCCTCTTATCTGTGTTCCCTGGAGCTGTCATCCAGGTCCTAGAGCCTCAGTGTGTCCTGAGGAGGTCTCCCACTCCCACCCCAGAGACTAACACTGTCCATGTCTAACACTAACTCAGAGCTGACAACACCACCCAGGCCCTGAGCCCCCATCTTCCTCTCTCCCCCTCTCTTTCCCTCCCACGCTCTATTAATAAAACAAAGCAAAAATTAAATTACTCCTAACACACCCCCAGTCTGCTTTCAAGAGGGTTGGATGGTTTGAAATTCTAATTTGCTTTACAAAGTCTTAAAATAATTTTGCCAGAACCCAAGAGACAACGCCTCCCCCACTCTGTCCGTGCTGGTGTGCCGCAGCAGGAGGCCAGGCTGCAGGATTACAGCAAGAAGAAAGACCAGCAGCACCTTCCACACCGGTCAGATTCCACCCTGGACCGACCATTGTATGGTTTCACTGTAATGTCGAGCCAGGCTGAGGCTGGTCAATTTTCTGGACTCATGGGCTGGGGTACAGTCCCTCATCTATATCCATGCCCCCACCCCAGCTCTAGATGGGCCAATGAGGCCCTTTCTAGCTAATTCCATCCCATAATGAGCAGAAGGGACTTTGCTGAACTAACACTTCATTAAAGGGCAGGACCATCTCACATTCTGCAGCTTTCAGAGGTGACAGTCCCATGCTGGGAGGCTGAGTCCCAGATCAAAGCCACTCTGACCTAGGAGTCATCTTGGAGAGCTCCAAGCCCTTGCAGACCTCAGGCTGTGCTTATATCTTATTACCACAGCGCAGCACACCTGTCTTGCCAATAGCGAAGACCGCCTCTTTTTGAGGGTCTCATGATGGGGTCTCCAGCCACAAGACCAGTTCACGTGATACAAATGGTGAGGCCAAACCTACACCCAGAAAGTGGGAAAGGAGCCGGAGTGTGAAGTCTGCTGGCCTCTACACACAGGTACAAGGTCGAAGTCAGAGAGGATGCACACAACAGTGCTGATGTGAAGTGCTGATGCATGCAATGGTGCAGATGCATGCAATGGTGCATCCACAACAGTGCAATGGAGTCAAGAGGCTGAGGCGCAGGATGCCATCACATGGCAGAACCAAGAACCAATGGGTGCAGGAGTTCAGAGAAGTCAGCCTGGGAGCTGGGATTCCCCCAGCTGGGAGGAGGAACTGGGGAGGCAGAGACCAGCCAGGGATGGAGCTTAACCTGGAGGCTGCAGATCCCCCTCCCAGCTAAATCAGGCCCAGTGCGCCCTGCATAGGTCAGGGTGTCATCAGCACATCTCTCAGTTCCTCGTCAGCTGCTTAGGTCTGACAGTTCTTTAGCAGTCCACCCATCACCTTGTGCACCAGCCCCCAACCACTGCTCTCCAGGCTCTGGAACATTCTACCCCCGCCAACCAGATTAAGCACTTCTGCAGGCACAGCAGAAAGAGCCCTTAGAACTCCACTCACCCATTCCTCTCTTTGCACAGAGAAGGAAAATGAGCCCCGAGTGGGGAAGAACTTGCCCACAGCCACACAGCAAACCCATGATGCCGCTTCATGAGAGCACCGGTTGGCCGCTAGAGACACTGATTTCTCTGTAGGTCTCTGCCTCTTGGGATCGGCCCCCTTACATGTTCTGTTTTGCCATAAGCACTCCCTCTGCATCAGCAGCCATGCCCAACAATGTCCCTTCAGCCAATGGGGCACCCATGCCACAGTATTTACCAGGAGAAGGAAAAAAAGATCCTGGGAGGTCAGTGAAGCTTGGAGACTCCAGCCCTGTACCCCCACACAGGTCCATGTGAAACCAAAAGCCACCCCAGGATGACAGCAGAGAACTGTTTCAGTTCACAGCCCCTCCAGGCCAGTGAGATACCACCTAGAAAGAGTGGGATCCATGCACTAAGGTCCAAAGCCTGGGGCACCCCTTTATGTCCACAGTTTCTCCTGCAGTGGCCCCAGCTCACCTAACATAGGGCAACTCATGGTGGGTTTTGGTGGCAAAGCACAGGCCATGATGAACCCATGTCTCAGAGTGGAGCAATGCCCAACCCCCACCCCCACCCCCAGAACCAGCTGGGCTTAACAGAATTCAGCCCCTATTCCATCTCTAAGGAAAGTCAACAAGGGTCTGTACCCCACAAAGCTGCCTTCCCAAGCACAGAACAGGGCAGGAACCCAGGAAGGCAACAGCCTCAGGTGGCCCTCACTAGAAGACACACAGTTCTTCTCCCTCACTGCCGTGGATAAGGAAGGCATCACTAATCAATCATAGAATTCTCTCTGGCTGAGCCCAGTCCAGTCTAGAGTGTCTCTGCACTCAGTTCTGGTAAGCCACATCCCAGCCATCAGAGAAGGTGCCCAAGATGAGCACCACATCCCACACTTGCCATCCCAAAGTGTGAGGGTCACCTTCCACTACGCAACACACGTTAACCTAGTAAACAGGGGAGTAGGATGTGGGCATGACACAGGCCTGGGGCGGAGGAGCACAGGGTCGCAGGTCACGCTCTGTGAGCAAGAGTGCAAGGTCCGCAGATGTCACTGCACCGTGAGGAAAGTAGCATTTGCATGACATGAGCTTCAGGGAAACGTTCCAGAAAGATGGACCTAAAATGCTCTAGAATCAGGACACAAAATCCAGAGCTGTCTTGATGTCCTGACCTTCCCTAGCTCTTCCAGGCACTGCCCTACCCTGCCTTGGCTCTAGGGTCCCTGGCCCTAGGGTCCCTACCCCCCTTGGGGTTCATAATAGAAGGAGAGAACCAACTCCTGAAAGTTGTCCTCTGGCCTCCACATGTGCACTGTGGTACCCACCCACATACCCAATAACAGAAAGTAAAACGTTTATGAAAGAAAACGATGCCCAAGGTCACAGAACTCACACACACAAGGGCAGAAAATGAATCTCTTCTCCTTGAAGCCAACCTGCCCCTCCCCCACGTCTATAAAGTAACTGGAAGTAACTGGGAAAGAGCATCGTATTCCAGAAGCTTGTCCCAGGACCAAAGAGGCTCAGCACAAGGGAGAAGCTAAATCATCGACCACCACCTGGATCGCTGTCTCTGAATTCACTGCTCCCCGCACACCCCAACTCCGAGCAGCCTCACCCCACGACCATCACACAGGTCATCCCACAGGCCTCCTCATTTCAATCCGGGGGGACCAGAGGAGTAGGCAGCACACCTAAGCTCACACAGCAGGGCGTGGTGACGGGCAGGGGGCCACCTAGAGATGCAGCATCCTGACTCCCGTCCCAACACTCCCCTGACTTCAGCACCGCGCTGCCTGCGTGTGCCCCTCCTGAACAAAGAAAAGTTCTGCCTCTCCCAACCGCATCAACCAAGACTCTAATCCATGTTATTAATGTAAATAATATTTCCGCAAAGCCAGCAAGCACCCTGCCTTCCCCGGGGGCTGCAGGGATTAGGTCTGCAGTGTCCCACACAGCAAGGACAATAACCAATTGACTCTTATTAAAACTCCAATAACGCTGGCACGATGGCGGCTTTGATAAGCACACTGCTGCGAGCGGGGGTCAACTGTATTAGGAAAATGTAATTAGACTAATAAATTCCAGGCAATCCTATTTCCTTCTCTTTTTTCCTCTTTTGCTCTGAGGAGGGGTTGCCACACAGAAGACCTCATTACCCAGGCAGTGGCCCCATCGTGGGCTCCGCTGCAGAGGGAAGCAGGTTCTTAGTCCAGCTGCCTGGGGTCCTCAAAGACCACACATCCTGAAGGTGCAGAGCACATGGGACTTGCTGGCCAGATAATGGAGGTTCCGGGGAACTGGGACACCACTGAACACCACTGTTCCCAGTCCCCAGATGGGGCTCTGAGGTTCTCCCCAAGTCCGTTACCCAAAACTGCACACTCCTCATGGGCTGCCATCGGGTGGGAGGATGGGACCCCATGTGAATTACTGAGGCAGAGTGACAACCCTGGGCTGTGTTGTCCCAGCCCCTGCCTCCTGCCACTCTACCTAGCCAAGGGACAGAGCCAGCACCCGTGTCTGCCAGAAGATAGGCTTCTTCCAACTCTGGGAACATCAGACTTCCCTGTCTGGTGTCCCCGTGTACCCGGACCCAGCCCTGCCTTACCTGACCCAAGGGTGTCTGAGCAGGCTGGGCCCCTCCCTCAAACCCTCCCTTCCCAGATGACACTGGGGCCAGGGACCTCCAATCCACAGATGGGAAGACCAAGCCTTCAGAGAGGCCAGTGACATGTGTGACCCAAGTCACTGAAGTAGCAATCACAGAGCAGGGGTCTGCTGTTTTTGTTTGTAAGGCAGGGTGGGTGTCATGTAGCCCAGGCTAGTCTCAAACTCCATATATAGATGGCGACAATTCTGAACTTCTGATCCTCCTGTCTCTGCCTCCCAAGTCCTGAGATTAGAGGCGGCTCCACTGTGCTCCACCATCCCTGGATCATGAGATGCTGGGGATGGAACCCATGGCTTTATGCATGCCAGGCAAGCAGTCTACCGACTGAGCCATAGCCTCAGCCCCTAGCGCTGGGCTCTGAATGGCAGCGAGGTGTCCCCTGAGCTCCAGCTGCCCCCCTGAGCCAGACCCAGCACACCATCAGCCTCAGCTGCAGGATAGAATGACATGGCCAGCACACATCCCTGGGTTTCCTGAGATGCCAAGCAAAGATGAACTCCATGGAGGACCGTGGAGACCAGGAAGCCATGCCCTCTCCCATGGCTATGTATTGCAGACTCAGAGAGAACACTGCCTTCCCAATCCCCAGCCAGAGGGCAGCCCCTTCATTGCCTGTCTCCCAGCATGCCCCTTACCCAGCACTCACAGCTTGATGGCAGTCTATTCAGCTCCAGGGCCTCCAGCTTCCCCAGGCCTCTGCCTCAACTGTCTCCCTGTCAAGACTTCTGTCAGTCCATCCTAGAGGGAAGGGAACCCTGGAGACACCAGGTCATACCTAAGTCCCCAGCCCGGCTACCTCTCTCCCATCTAAGCCCTGGGTTTCGGATTGAATATTTTCCAGCCTCCAGCCAAGCCTCTAGATGAACAGAACAAGACAGGAAGTCGAGGCCCAGATTCATGGTAAAGGACTCTAAGCCTGGCCAAATCCTCCCCTGCCTGCATTCGCACAGCCAGAGAGCCCGCAGTCTCCCTGCAGTTACAAATAACTAGAAAAAGACAGATCTGGTGACATATGAAATGGATGCGAAATTCAAATCCCAGCATCTATAAATAAAGATTTATTGGCACACAGCCACACCCACTCATTGACATATCGTCTAAGGTTGCTTCAAGTTACAGCAGCCAAGCTGAAGAGTTCCCAGGAAACACAGCCCACAGGCACCCAGAGTGGGAGATCTGGTCTTTACAGAACAGTTTCCTTCTTAGGAACCCGATCAACAACCCTTAACGGACACTATGACGAGGGCTTTCCCAAGCCTACCCTTAGAAGGGCCTGTAAACCCAATGTGCTCTAGATACTAAAGAAATGCGCCCACAGCGCCCCCGAGAGAGGCAGTTGAGAGAACAAATTCAGAACAGTCACTAAATCCTGCTCTGGCTTCAGTTGAGCCTGGGGGCCATAATTAACACTGACTTGAAAACTGGAGGGGCCCTGAGATGGCCACCCCTCCCCACACTTTCCTTTCTGAGTTTAAGACATGAGCAAGCGGATCATGCTCTGTTGCCATAGAAACAAGACTAGGCTAAGTCTGCAGCAGGAAGGATTAAAGGTAGACTTTGGAAGATGTAAGTAATCCGGTGGGAGAGACCGAGGCACAGATTCCTAATCTATGATTAAGGCTTATCTAAGTAAGCTTCCAACTGCTCTTTATTAACAATGAGTGTGGGTGTATGTCATAAAACACAGGCCTCATCAATAAACACCGATCAATGTATCCAGAAGGCAAATGCTTGATTGTATTTCTACAAATATTAAGTATGGACACATCTCACTCACAGAGTCAGGTCCAGACATTGTGAGCTGGCGGAACCTCAGGCCAGTTTGAGGCCAGGGAGCTGCCTTTTGTGGCCAGACCCTCCTTCTAGATATTTTGTGTGAGTGGAAAGGTGAGTATATTGTGAGAAGTGTCGGGGGAGGGGGGGATATGTGAGGGTGGGTGGAGGGGTGAGTGTTTGTATGTCAGGGGATAGAGGGGTGAGTACATGTGTGTGCAGGTGTTGGTGTCCACAGGCGCACATATATGTAGAGGGCAGAGGTATTAGAGGTCTTCCTCTATTGCTCTCCACTTTATAATGATTTTATTTATTTCATATAGATGGATATTTTGCCTGCATGTATGTCTGTACAGGCCGTGTTTGCATGTCTAGAAAAGGGCACAGATCCCCCAGGAAATGCAGTTATAGATGGTTGTGAGCCACCACGTAGGGACTGGGAATCGAACCTGGATCCTCTGGGGGAGCGGCCAGTGCTCTTAACCTTTGAGCCATCTCTCCAGCCTTCATTTTACCTCTTTAGGCAGCCTTTCACTGAGCCCTGAGCTCACCCACTGGACTAGGCTAAGTAGCCAGTAAACCTCAGGGGTTACCCCCACTCCACCATGCCCAGCTGTTACAGGGGTGCTGGGGCTCAAAATCAGGTCTCCACACACAGCAAGCTCTCTACAGACAGCCATTTCCATAGCTGACACTCCACTGTGAATAGTATACCTTTTCTACAGAAGCAGCTGTCGGCCCAAGCAGAGGCTGGCCCTGTCACAGTGCCCAGGCCCTCCAGGCCAGCATTCCACACCCCATGCCTGCCCCCTCTCACACCTGTGCCTTCCTTGGAGTGCAGGCATGGGGGTTGGCCATGCCCACTGTGCAGGAGGGGAACTCGAGGCTTCTAGGATCTGGAGGTGTCCAGTCTCCGCTGTGGCATGCTTTCCGACAGAGGTCTTCAGATACCCAGGGCGGGACTCAGCACAGGCCTGTCGAGAAGCTGGGTGAATATCAGTCAGCCACAAACGTGTCCAAGGTGAAAATTAGATTTTTCTGCTGACTCCGATTTTGCCAGCTTTGTTCCGGCTCTTTGCGGGGAGGGCAGGCCAGAAGAGCAAAAGATATGCAGGACCAAGGAGAAAGAAATGTCCTCAGAGCCTCCTCACACACCCAGTGCACCCACCAGACTACCTCTGTCTCCCAAAGTCTACCTTTAATCCTTGCTGCTGCGGACTTAGCCTAACCTTGTCATCATCCCTGCCTGGTACAGTATAGAACTTCAGAGAATTAAAGGCTGAGGGCAGGTGCCAGGTCAGCAGCCTTCCCTCATCTCCTCAGCTGAGAATTCAGGACACAGATGAAAGGAAAATGTAGACCAGTCCTGGGTTCCTATCCCTTCGCTGCCACAGGTTGCTTTGGGACCCTGGCCAAGTCAGCCTCTCTGAGCCTGATTCATCATCTGGATGTTGCAGAGGTAATGAGAGCATCTCCCTAGTGGAATCACTAAAGATTAAATCAGCTATCACGAAGCACTTAGTATGGCATCAGGCACACAGTGGGCGCTCACCAAAGTAGCACAACATAGCATTCCTCCATTCTGACTTTGCTCACCCTCAGGCTCCTCTAGGTAGACGTCTTAGTTACAGGTTTTTATTGCTGTGAAGAGACACCATGACCACGGCAACTCTTATAAAGGAAAACGTTTAATTGAGGTGGTGGCTCACAGTTTCAGAGGTTCAGTCCATTATCATCATGACGGGGAGCATGGTAGATGTGGTGCTGGAGAAATAGCCAAGTATCCTACATCTTGCAGGCAACAGGAAGTCGACTAACAGTCACACTTGAGAAAAGAGACCTCAAAGACTGCCCCGACAGTGACACACTTCCTCCAACAAGGCCATACCTCCTAATAACTCCATTCCCTTTGGGGGCCATTTTCTTTCAAACCATTACATTCCACTCTCCGGCCCCCAAAGGCTTATAGCTATATCATAATGCAAAAATGCATTCAGTTCAACTTCAAAAGTCCCCATAGTCTATAAGAGTCTCAACAATGTTTAAAAGTTCAAAATCTCTTCTGAGATTCATGCAATCTCTTAACTGTAATCCCCTATAAAATAAAAATAAAAAAACAGATCACATACTTCCAATACAAAATGGCACGAGATATACATTATCATTCCAGAACATAGGAAGGGAGCATAGTGAGGAAATACTAGACCAAAGCAAGACCAAAAATAAGCTGGACAAACTCCAAACTTTGCATCTCCATGTCTGATGTCAAAATGTTCTTCAGATCTCCAACTCCATTCAGGTTTGACTGCAGCACATTTCTTTCTGTTGGACTGGTTCCACTCCCTGTTAGCATCTCTCCTCGGCAGGTATCCCACCGCTCCGGCATCTCTAACATCTTGGATTCTCCAAGGCAATCCAGGCTTCAACTTCACAGCTTCATGCGATGGCTCTCTACTGGGTCTCCATCCAGGGACACCCCTGACACATGCCTGACCTCAGCAGCTTTATTCCATAACACCTTTCTTCTACCCTTAACTCAAAGGCTGAAGCTGCTAAGTTCTGCTGCCTACTGGGGCTGGAACATGGCCCCCTCATTCAATTACATCTTCATCAGCTTTCTGTCCTTCACTGTCTAAGCTTGACTGTCCTGAAACTTACTCTGTAGACCAGGCTGGTCTCAAACTCAGAGATCTGCCAGCCTCTGCCTTCTGAGTGCTGGGATTAAAGGCTTCCTTTAACCACACCTGACTCTAAGCTTTTCCTCAGTTTCTCTTCACAAGTTGGAAACTTGGCTGGATGGGATCTTGCCCTGAGGTCACCACTCCCTTTATTCCATTTCTTAATCTGTTTATCTCCTTGAACACAGGATTCAGCTCCATTCCACTTTCTGGTGCCCTTTTTCTCCTCAAATGTTTTTTCCTTGCTCAGCTCACTCCTTTTCATTATATATCTTCACTAGAGTTACCACTAATGTCCATAGGATGGAGTCTATACTATACTGTTTTGAGATTTCTTCTGCCAACAGGATTAATCCAAAACTCTTCACTTTAGCCTCAGACAGGCTCTTTGGACAAGGGCAAAAGGCAGCCACTTCCTTCACCAAAATATCACAAGAATGATTTCTAGGCCACATACCGAAATTCTCCTCTGAAACCTCTTGATCCAGCCCCCAGACAGTTCAAATCACTCTTAGCACCGCTGTCTTCCATGCTCCTACCAGTATGGCCCATTAAGCAGTGCTTAAAGCATTCCATTGCTTTCTTAACCCAAAGCACCAAAGTCCAAATTCCTCCAAACAAACACATACATGGTCAGGCCTGTTGCAGCAATACCCAACTCCTGGTACCCTTCTGTCTTAGTTAGGGTTTCTATTGCTGTGAAGAGACACCATGACCATGGCAACTCTTCTAAAGGAAAATGTCTCATTGAGGTGGCAGCTTACAGTTTCAGAAGTTCAGTCAATTATCGTTGTGGTGGGGAGCATGGCAGCATGCTGGCAGACGTGATGCTGGAGAAATAATTGAGTATCCTACATCTTGCAGACAAGAGAAAGTCGACTGACAGTCACACTGAGGGAACTTGAGAAAAGAGACCTCAAAGAACGTCCCCATAGTGACACATGTCATCCAACAAGGCCACACCTCCTAATAGTGACACTCCCTTTGGGAGCCATTTTCTTTCAAACCACCACAAGAGACACACCACCCTCTGCTGCCTGGCATTCAGCTGGCCTCCAGCCTGCAGCCACAGTCACGTGCCTGCTTGTCACCCATGAGCCAGCAGCTGGTCCCTCACCTGTACCAAATCCATCCTCTTGGACCTCTGTCCAGACAGAGCGCCTCCCAAGCACTCCATCCCAGATTCTGCCCCTGATTCAAGGCCACCCAGACCCCAGTGCATTCCTGATGCCCCCAAGCTCAAGACCTTTTCTCCACTGGGGACCCAGCTGCTTCAGTCTCTCAGAGAAAAGCAGCTCTGTTCTCCAATGTTCCATCTGGTGAGAAAGCACTCTGCAGGGCAGAGGCAGTGCAATCGTCATTGAGCCTCTCTGGGAATGTGGAGCCTTACAAGTCATGCACCTCATCCCTCTTCTTCAGATGCAAACACCCTGATCTGTCTAATAGTGATCTCACCTCCTCACCCCTCCCCAGTCCAGGACTGGGAGCACGAGGTCCTGAGCACCACTGAGTCAGGGCTTCACCCCCACCACAAGGCCAAACCTGTCCACCAGGTCTCCTCTCCTGGAACATCATGGATTCTAGTCTCCCAAGAGCCTTTTGACTTGTTCCAGGCTCCTGGTCTATCAAGTCAACCCCGGGGTCCAGGGGATCCATGCAAGCCAGGCTTTTGAGACTTAATTGGCCAGAACAGTAGAAAACTGTTAGAGACCACAAGACCCACACCAGCCCCTGGCCCATGCCTGACACCCAGCCTTCCCTCTGTAATAGCATGGCCAGAGGCAGGGCTTGTGAGGACCAAGGAAAAAGTGATCAGGCTGCTGCTGAGGCCCCACGTTACCAAGACAGAAGCTGAGCAGCCAACTGGGGGTGTCATGTCTCACTCAAAACAAATAACTGAGGGAACAATGAGATGTAATTGAGCCGATTACGAAGAAAGCAGGTATTTCTGCAGATGCCAAAAATAAGAATTGAACAGGAAAGAAGATGAGGCGACGATGTGTGCATGTCTCCACTCATCACCCCAGAAGCCACAGGAGGTGAGAGGCAGAGACAAGACCTCACGAGTGACACAGTGCACAGAACAGGCCAAACTCTGTCTCCCCAGGAGCACATAAAAGGGGGTGCAGAAATCAGCAGGCCAGAGACAGAGGAGGCTGAGCTGCCAGGAGGCCCTCTGAGGCACCATAGGTTACATGGGTGGAATCATATCCTCCACCCTACAAAGGCCCCATCCTGGTGCCCTGCTTTCTCTCCACATACAGCAGCCTGCCCTCCAGGGTGGAGGTTGAATGGAGTTTCCTGTCTATTCCTCCCATGCTCCATGCTTTCCACCACAGGAAAAGTGTCCTGGAACCTATGAAACCCCATGATGCCATTGTAATTTTTCCCTTTCATTTATGCCGTGGTGGTGGTATCTGACTATTCTCACCAACACCACCT
>CABHPP010144690.1:0-65109 GCA_902168425.1 Peromyscus attwateri | reverse complement strand
CCTTAAAGAAAATCAAGAAAAACCAGTGAAGGAAACAGTTCAATATTAAAAACTGAAATAGAAACAATAAAGAAAACACAAACCGAGGGAAGGCCGGAAATGGAAAATCTGAATTAATGAACAGGAGCTACAGATGCAAGAATAACCAATAGAATACAAGAGATGTGAGAGAGAATCTCTGGCATTGAAGATACAACAGAGGAAATAGATTCATCAGCCAAAGAAAACTGTAAGGGCAAAAAGGTCACAACACAAAACATCCAGAATATTTGGGACACCATGAAGACCAAACCTAAGAGGAATAGTGATTGAAGAATGAGTAGAATACCAACTCAAAGGCACAGAAAATATATTCAAAAAAATCACAGAAGAAAACTTTCCCAACTTAAAGTAGGAAATGCCTATGAAGGTACAAGAAGCTTACAGAATACCAGAAAGACTTGATCCAAAAAAAAGATCCCTTGCCACATAATAATCAAGCCACTAACCATACAGAATAAAGAAAAAATTTAAGACCTGTAAAGAAAAAAGGCCAAGTAAGATATAAAGGCAGACCCATAAGAATAATACCTGACATATCAATGGAGACTCTAAAAGCCAGAAGGTCCTGGAAATATGTTATGCACACACTAAGAGACCATAGATGCCAATCCAGGCTATTATATCCAGCAAAACACTCAATCACCATAGATAGAGTAAACAAAGTATTCCATGATAAAACCAGATTTAAACAATATCTCTCCACAAATCCAGCCCTACAGAAATCAGTAGAAGGAAAATCCAACCTAAGGAAGTTAGATACACCTAGGAGAACACAGGCAATAGATAATCCCACACCTACAAATACCAAAGAAGAGAAACACACAACACTACCACCAAAAAAATAACAGGAATTACCAATTACTGGTCAAAAATATCCATTAAATATCAATGGTCTCAATTAACCTATAAAAAGACACAGGCTGACAAAATGGATATGAAAACAGAATCCATCCTTCTAATGCATACAAGAAACACACCTCAACTTGAAAGACACACAACCTCAGAGTAAAAGGCTGGGAAAAGACTTTCCAATCAAATGGAGTTAAGAAGCAAGCTAGTGTAGCTATCTTAATATCTAATAAAATAGACATCAAACTAAAATCAATCAAAAGAGATCGAGAAGGGCATTACATACTCATCACAGGGAAAATCCACCAAGATGAAGTCTCAATTCTGAATACAAGGGCAAATACAAGGGCACCTACATTTGTAAAAGAGATATTACTAAAGTTTAAATCACACATCAAACCCCACACACTAGTAATGGCAGATTTCAACACCCCACTTTCAACACTGGATAGATCTGCCAGACTGAAACTTAACAGAGAAATAAGGGACCTAACAGAAGTTATAACTCAAATGGACTTAATAGATATCTACAGAATATTCCACCCTAACACAAAAGAATATACCTTCTTCTTAGCACCCCATGGAACCTCCTTATAATTGACACAAAGTCACAAAGCAAATCTCAACAGATACAAAAAAATTGGAATAACCTCCTGTATTTCATCAGACCACCATGTCTTAAAGTTAGATATCAACAACAACAAAAATTAGAGAATTCCTACAATCTCATGGAAACCGAATAATGCTCAACTGAATTATCAATGGATCAAGGAATAAATAAAAAAAGAAATTAAAGATTTCCTAGAATTCAGTGAAAATGAAAGTACAACATACTCAAACTTATGGAATACTACAAAAGCAGTGCTAAGAGGAAAATTCATAGCACTAAATATCCACATAAAGAAGATGGAGAATTCTCACACTAGTGACTTAACAGCCTACCTGAAAGCTCTAGAACGAAAAGAAGCAAACTCACCTAGGAGGAATCCGTGCCAGGAAATTTTCAAACTGAGGGCTGAAGTCAATGAAATAGATACAAAGAGAACAATACGAAGAATCAATAAAACAAAGAATTGGTTCTTTGAAAAAAATCAACAAGATGGACAAGCCCTTATCCAAATTAACCAAAAGGCAGAAAGAGAGAGCATCCAAATCAACAAATTCAGAAATGAAAAGGGAGATATAACAATGAAGAAATCCAAGGAAGCATCAGGAAATATTTCAAAAACCTGTACTCCATAAAATTGGAAAATCTGAAAGAAATGGATGGTTTTCTGGATAGGTACCACATACCAAAGTTAAATCAAGACCAGACAAACTATTTAAATAGGCCAATAACCCCTAAAGAAATAGAATCAGTCATTAAAAGTCTCCCAACCAAAAAAAGTCCTGGACCAGATAGTTTCAGCACAGAATTCTATCAGAATTTCAAAGAAGATCTAATTCCCATACTCTTGAAATTGTTCCACACAATAGAAACAGAAGGATCATTATCAAACTCTTTTTAATGAGGCTACAGTTACCTTGATACCCAAACCACACAAAGATGCAACAAAGAAAGAGAATTACAGACAATCTCCCTCATGAACATTAATGTAAAAATACTTAATAAAATGTTGGCAAACCAAATCCAAGAACACATCAAAAAAAGTATCCACCATGATCAAGTAGGCTTCATCCCAGGAAAGCAAGGATGGATGGTTCAACATATGAAAATCTGTCAATGTAATACACCATATAAACAAACTGAAAGAAAAAAAAACCACATGATCATCTCATTAGATGTTGAAAAAGCCTTTGACAAAATCCAACACCCCTTCATGATAAAGGTCTTGGAGAGATCAGCAATAAAAGGAACATTCCTAAACATAATAAAGGCAATTTACAGCAAGCTGACAGTCAACATCAAATTAAATGGAGAGAAACTCAAAGTGATTCCACTAAAATCCACAAGACAAGGCTGTCTATTCTCTCCATATTTATTCTATATAGTACTTGAAGTTCTATATAGAGTATGATGATATTTTCTTTTGTACCAAAATGTTATTTGTATGTTAATAAATAAAGTTGCCTGGGGGTCAGAGCTATTAGCAAGCTATAGGAAAGCAGGGCAGTGGTGGTGTACGCTTGTGATCATAGCACTTGGTAGACAGAGCTAGGTAAGTCTCTGTGTGTTCAGAGATACAGCCAGCATTGGATACACACGCTTTTAATCTCAATACCAAACATAGAACACCTGGAGGTCTATAAAGACAGGCCATGATGAGGCAGTCCTGTGGTTGGGTTTACAACCAATGAGAAGGCAGAACAGAGACTATATAAAGACTTTAACACAGGAAGTACCAGCTCCTTTGGAGAGGTAGGACCACTGCAGGAGGAAGGGTAAGGTTTTAGCTCTTAACTCTGACCTCTTGGCTTTCTTTTTTGCATTGGTTCTGTGTTTCTTATTTATAAGACAGTTGGTTACATCTACAGTAATAAGACAAAAGAGTAAAAAGAGATCAAAGGGATAGAAATTGGAAAGGAAGAAGTCAGTTTCACTATTTGCAGATGATATGATAGTGTACGTAAGTGACTCCAAAAATTCTACCAGGAAACTCCTACAGCTGATAAACTTCAGTAATGTGGCAGAATAAAAGATTAACTAAAAATATCAGTAGCCCTCCTATATACAAAAGATAAAAGGCTGAGAAAGAAATCAGAGAAACATCACCCTTTACAATAGCCACAAATAATATAAAATACCTTGGGGTAACTGTAGTGGGTAGCCATTCCAGCTTTGATCTGGAAGTTCTAACCCCCATTGAGGCTTTGGTAACTGTCACGCCTACAAGGCAGGGTGAAGAGAGGACCCTGAAGACCCGAGATCCGGATGCACCAGCTCTCTTTTTTCCTGGACCTTGGACGCTGGAATTAGACTGAGCAGAGTTCTCCAGAGAAAACCACTGGACTGTGCTACACCTTCCCAGACCCTGTAAACTATCCCTTCACTTGTAAGTTACCCCACAAAATAAACCTCCCTTTTAACTACATGTCGTGGCCTTAATAATTTCACCAATAGGTAACTCTAACTAAGCAAGTGAAGGACCTGTATGACAAGAACTTTAAGTCTCTGCAAAAAGAAATTGAAGAAGATATCAGAAAATAGAAAGATCTCCTGTGCTCAAAGATAGGTAGCATTAACATAGTAAAAATGGCAATCTTACCAAAAGCAATCTACAGATTCAATTCAATCCCCATCAAAATCCCAACACAATTATTCACAGACTTCGAAAGAAGTATACTCAACTTCTTATGGAAAAACAAAAAACCCAGGATAGCTAAAAGAATCTTGTACAATAAAGCAACCTCTGGAGGCATCATGATCCCTGACCTCAAGCTCTACTATAGAGCTACAGTAATAAAATCAGCTTGGTACTGGCATAAAAACCGACATGTGGACAAATGCAATCGAACTGAAGACCCTGACATTAATCGGCATACATATGAATATCTAATTTTCAAAAAAGAAGCTAAAACTGTATAATGGAAAAAAGAAAGCATCTCCAACAAATGGTGCTGTCATAACTGGATGTCAAAATGTAGAAGATTGCATATAGATCCATGCCTGTCACCATGCACAAAACTTAAGTCCAAGTGGATCAGAGACCTCACCATAAATCCAGTTTATCTGAATTACCAATATATCTGAACCTGATATATTCTTGAACATATTTGGCACTGGAGATCACTTCCTAATAATAACACCAGTAGCACAGACACCAAGAGCAACAATTAATAAATGGGACCTCTTGAAACTGAGAAACTTTTGCTGGGCAAAGGACACAGTCAATAAGACCAAATGACAACCTACAGAATGGGAAAAGATCTTCACCAACCCCACATCTGAAGAGGGCTGGTCTCCAAAATTTAGAAATAACTCAAAAAACTAGACTTTGAAATTCCTAACAGTATAATTAAAAAAGAGCTATAGAGCTCAACAGAGAATTCTCAACAGAAGATTCTCAAAGGCCAGAAGACATTTAAGGAATTGCTCAACATCCTTAGTCATCAGGGAAATGCAAGTCAAAATGACTCTGAGATACCTACCATCTTAGACCTGTCAGAATGGCTAAGATCAAAAACACTGAAGACAGCTTATGTTGGAGAGGATGTGGAGCAAGGGGAACATATCTACACTGTTGATGGGAATGCAAACTTGTATAACCACTTTGGAAATCAGTATGGCAGTTTCTCAGAAAATTGTTAATCAATCTTCCTCAAGACCCATCTCTACCACTCTTGTACATATATCTAAGGAATGTTCATACATACCACAAGGACACATGCTCAAATATATTCATAAGAGAATTATTTGTAATAGCCAGAACATTGAAACAACCTAGATGCCCCTCAACTGAAGAATGGATAATAAAGTGTGGTACATAGACACAATGGATTACTACTCAGCAGAGAAAAACAATGACATCATGAGGTTTGGAGGCAAATGGATGGAACTAGAAAATATCATCCTGAGTGATGTAACCCAGATTCAGAAGGACAAACATGGTATGTACTCACTCATAAGTGGATCCCAGATATAATGCAAAGGATTACCAAACTGTATGCAACCCTACAGTTGCATATGTATGTAAGCTCCAGGGAGGTTAGCTAGTAAGGAGGACCCTAGGAAGGATGCATGGATCACCCAGTGATGGAGAAATGGATGAAATCTACATGAGCAAACTTGGGGTTAGGGGGTTATGGAGGGCAAGGGACGATGGATGAGAGCTTAGGGGAGTGGGAGTTTCAAGCTGGAATGTGTACAGAGGGCAAGGAAAGAGATACCATGATAAATGAAGACACCATGGGAATAGGGAGAAGCAGAGGGCTAGGGAGGTTCCCAGGAATCTACATGGATGACTCCATCATAGACTACTGGCAAGAGTTGAGAGGGTTCCTGAGCTGGCCTACTCCGGTGATCAGATGGCTGAATACCCTAACTGTCATCATAGAACCCTCATCCAGTGACTCATGGAAGCAAATGCAGAGATCCATGCTGGGTCCCAGGCTGAGCTCCAGGAATCCAATCAATGAGAGAGAGGAGGGATTCTATGAGGAAGGGATATCAAGACTATGATTGGAAAAAGTACAGAGACCACTAGCCAAACCAGTGGAGACACATGAACTGTGGACCAATAGCTGAGGAGCCCCCATGGTACCAGATTAGGCCCTCTGTTAAGAGAGACAGTTGTTTAGTTTAAACTGTTTAGTGGGCCCCCAGGCATTAGGATTGGGATCTGTCCCTAATGCATGAGCCGGCTTTTGGGAGCCTAGTGCCTATGGTGAGACACTTTGCATAGCTTTGGTGCAGGGAGGGAGAGGAGGGGCTTGAACGTGTCTCAACTGAATGTACCAGGCTCTGCTGACACCCTACAGGAGACCTTGACTTGGAGGAGAAGGGAATGGGGGGTGAGTTTTGGGAGAAGGCTGGGGCATGGGAGGAGGGAGGACAGGGGAATCTGTGGTTGGTGTGGAAATGAATAGAAAATCTCTTAATAAAAAAATTAAAAAATCAGAAGTATAAAAAAAGAATATTTCTTAGAGCATTAAAATACAAGGTAATGTGATCATGACTGTGATTTATGAATTTGAGGCCAATTACATAGGCAGAATAGAAATTAAGCAATTGTTAGATGTTTCTATCATCATATATGTATATATCTTTAAAATGAAGATATATATATATGTGTGTGTGTGTATGTGTGTGTGTGTGTGTGTGTGTGTGTGTGTGTGTCTTCAACCTCTCTTCAAAATCAGAAATATTTCCTTATAAAATTTATAGCAACTTAATCCAAGGAACACAGGAAATAAACTTCATTTGTTTTATATATATATAAAAGAAGAGCCCAGCATTGCTGAGTTGAAATCTCCTGAGAAGTGTTTCTTGAGAGCACATGGATGCTGTGTTTTCCAGAGGCAGTTGTATTTCATGATGGCAGTCAAACTTGGTGGTGTGACAATCACCCAGGTGATACTGGTTTTGAAGGCATGAAGCGATCATGGAAAGCAGCTGAGGCTTGGCATTGTGAGAAGCCAGGTGATGCCATTGGTGAAGGTGCAGCCTCAGTAGCAGTTAAAGGTCCAGAATTAAAGGGGTCATGAAGAGAGTCTATGAGAGGCATTGATGAAAGTGCAGCCATGTTGCAGCAGAAGACCCAGGACTCTGGTTGATGTCAGTACTGTCGGATGACTGACAAGAACAGCAGCAGCTACGGAGTGTAGACATCCTGAGCCTAGAAGACAAGCTGTGTGTGCTGCAGAGGATGGAGCTGAAGAAGTGACCCAAGCCCTTTTGGAGAAGCTCAGAAGATCGTGAGTAGATCCAGACATTGAACATTGAGTTATTCATACAGATGGAGAATAGATTTGTGTTGTTCAGATAAAGACTGTGCCCTGGATCTTCCCTCTTGAAGTAAAGAAGTATATTTCACCTAATTTTTATTTTTTAGGAGCCCACAGTTGAGAGAATTCTTTTCTTTTTTTTTCAAAATAATCTTTATCGTTTTTGGCAGTGGTATAACAAATTTTAATTCACAGTAGACACTCTCAAAACAGGTAAAAAACAATAACAACAAAAAGGTCTAACACGCTCTCAGAATTGACAAGAGTGTACCAATAATCATAGCAGATTCACAACTGCCTGAATGCATGTTACAAACATTACATGCAAATGCTACAGTTTTAAAGATCCATATAGCAACAGTGTAATGCCTCCTGGAGCCCTGCACTCAGGGTACTTCACCTGAAGGGAGACAAGCTCCTCCTCCTTTTTTTGAGCTGAGGACCAAACCCAGGGCCTTGCACAAGCACTCTACAACTAAGCTAAATCCCCAACCCCAAGCTCCTCCTTCTTACACCAAAGGGCAATGATTCCACCTAATAATCCAACATAGGCAGGTAAATCTCCTGGTCAAGGAACTATCCCCAGAAAGGCAGGCTTACATTAAACCATGCTAATGAAATAGATGTAAGTATTAATTCTTTGTACAAGGAGCCTAACTCAGGATAGTTGAGTCTACTATTAGTAAACAGCTACTACTTCCTCCCCATTTCAGTTTCTTATTCTAAGAAAGGGCAGAAAAAGAAAGCCAATATAGTAATGGGATTGAAAAGAAAGTGTTTTAAAAGAAAAAAGAGGAGGAATTTTAAGAAATATCAAATATGAGTTTTTTCTATCAAATACTATAAAACTTGTGTTTAGTACAAGGAATTAAGATTGTTTTGTCTCTCCCATCTTATAACATTTGCAAATGTTTTAATCCCCCCTCAGTAAAATTTTTGTTTACTCAATGGTACTATTCCTATTCTAGGAATTTGATAGCCTGAAGCAATGACCATTCTCTCCTTGGTACAGCGACTCCCTTTCCCCCTTTATCCTTTAACCGTGCACCAATTCTTTTCAGACTTGTCAAAATAGTAAGATTATGAGGTCAGTCCCCAGCTAATGGGGAAAAGACACCAAACTTTTAAAAGATATTTTGGATTTTAAAAGAGACTGAATGTGTTAAAGGAACTGATTTTTTTTTGAGACAGGGTTTCTCTTTGTAGTACTGCCTGGCCTGAAACTCACTCTGTAGACTTGGCTGGCTTTGAGATCACAGAGATCTCTCTGTTTCCTGAGTGCTGGGATTAAAGGTGTGTGCCAACACTGCCTAGCAGGACTGAATTAAAAAAAGAAGATTCATTATGTATAGTGTTCAGCCTGCCTGTATTCCCACATGTCAGAAGAAGGCACCAGATCTCACTATAGATGGTTATGAGCCTACATGCAATTTCTGGGAATTGAACTGAGGACTTCTGGAAGATCTTCTGGTGCTCTTAACCTATGAGTGAAATTTTAATGAGTTTGAATATGCAAAGACTGTGGGACATTTAAAGTTATTTATGTTTTAAAAAATATTTCTTTATTTTTATTTTATGTGCATTGGTGTTTTGCCTGCATGTATGTCTGTGTTAGGGTATTGGATCCTAAGAAACTAATGTTACAGACAGTTGTCACCAGCCATGTGGGTGCTGGGACTTGAACCTGGGTCCTCAGGAAGAACAGCAAGTGCTATTAACTACTGAGCCATCTCTTCAGCCCCATGTAGATTTTAAGGCGAGATCTTAGGGATGAATAAGAAACAAAAGGTGGCTTTGTGGTGATGTATTTGTATGTCAAGATGATATGAGGACAATTGTGCTGGATAGTTTTCTAACAACTTGACACATCTGAGTCATCACATTTAAAGTCATCTGAGAGGAGGGAGCATCAATTAAAAGAATGCCTTTAGCTCTTATGACCACAGGACCTGCTCTTCCAACTGCTCCAGACATTGCTGGGTGAGGGGAGGAGGGCAACTTTTCCCTGCCCATGCCACCACCAGACAGATGGGTACATGGGAGAGCAGGCCCTGTGGTCATAGGAGTGGGAGAAATATCCCTGACCCCCAGCAGCTGCAACACTTGGAAGAGCACGCCCTATACATCATAAGAGAAGCACAATAGAGTCAATGCTGTGAATGCATGGGTGGGTGAGCCAGCCCCAATATTGTTGGCATGGGAGAGTTTGTCCCCATTTGACATCTGGTGGACCAATCCTATAGCTGCCCAGGCCATGATTTATGGATATGACTTGACCTGCCTCACCATACACCACATCTATGATCTGTTGGAGCTTGTGAAGTGACCTGATCTGTAGACCCAGAGCTATGGGCTCTCTATAACACAGGAAAACAACAGGATATCCAGGAGGAGCCCTAGTGAGGGCCCAGTATTTGTAAGATAGTAGAAACCAGAGTCTTTGAATCAGACCAATGACTCTTTACAATAAACACTTGTAAGTAAAGAAAAATACACAAAGGGGTTCATGGCATGACTTACTGTCTCACACTGCAGCTTCCATGATGAGATTTTAAAATTTTTCCTCTTATTTCATTCCTTTTTCTCTTACATACACACTTTTTCTCTTACACAACACTTTTTCTCTTACACACACACACACACACACACACACATGCATACATACACAGACTGTTTGAATGGACTGGGCAACTGAACAAAGTAGGTTTCTATGAGAATGAGGGGAGTGCCTCATGTGAAGTGTCCTGGGGTTTTAGAGATGCATGAGGCATCATCTTCCTCTTTTGGGTACCCTGTGTGTATAAGAGTGTGTACCAGTCACTACCTTCTTTATGGATTCTTATTTACTCTTCTTTAACTAGTCTTCCTGACTGATCTGGCTCTCTCTGACATGGTTCATGAAGCCCTGGTTGTAGCTGGAAGTTTTCCTGTATCCTGCCCAGTCCTGAAGCCACTCAGACCTAAATAAACACACAGAGGATCACATTAATTATGAACTGTATGGCCTAATGGCTCAGGCTTCTCACTAACTAACTCTTACATCTTAAATTAACCCATTTCTATAAATCTATACTTTGTTACATGTCTTGTGGCTTACTGGTACTTTACATCTGGCTTCTTTGGGTGATGGCTAGCAGTGTCTCTCATCTCTGCCTTTCTCCTCCCTCTCTCTCTAGTTAGAATGTCCCACCTCACCTTATTCTGCCTCACTGTTGGCCAAACAGCTTTATTTATCAACCAATTGAAACAACACATTTTCACAGCTTACAGAATGATATCACCAATCACCTGGTTCACATACAGCTGTCACACAGACTGGTTCTGAAGCCGAGCACCAGGATCTTCTGCTGATTCTATCTGGAGTCCTGGGTACAGAGAAGCCTCTGCCTCAACAGCTGCAAATGGCCTTCCTGGATTGTAGGTCTTTCCCAGTCTGTAGGAGTTGAAGGAATATGCACCAATTTAGCAAAAGGTGAAGGACTGTGAGGAAGTGACAAGATAAAGGCTGCTTGGATGTTTAGAGTAACACAGAGAAGTGAGTACAGAGTCAGTGGGAGTAGTTACATCTGGGCATTTGACACAGGGCACCATAATTCAAAGAGAGGCTCCAGGTGTTGACTGCAAATTGGTTGTTCTGGTTGACATTTGGTGTTGGGTTATAAAATGAGGTCCTAAGTTTGCAATAACTTAGTATGTAGCTCATTATGCAGTGACCTATACAGTACAATCTTCATAAAAAGTTACAACTAGTGTAAATAATTTGGATTTCTTCAGAATAAAAATACATAAGAAATGAAAGCATGACAAATTGGTGAGATGTCTTAAGAGCTTCAGAAACAATCCACTATATTGACATGTTTGTTGTATTGTATGTCAAATTTACAACATGTTTAATAATATTTACATATATAACTCTTGAATCTGTTCATCAGCATATGTAATTGACAGAGGAAATAAATTTTTTGAGTAATCTAGTTGTCAAGTTAATAAAATATGTGAATGTTCCAAGTGGAGGAACTCATAAATTAGGATTTCATCAGCAAATGAAATCAATAACACAAAAGTAATAGTGAATGCAAGAGTAAGACTCAAAATGTAGGATGTATCTCAACATGAAAAAAGGGATGGATGCAGAATATAGTTAGCCTAATATGATTACTTAAAGAAATAACATCTTATGGGATCAAATGCCAAATTATAGCTTCATGTGTGATTATTCAGATAGTGAAGAACTATCATGCTTCAAAGCTCTTTAATTAAAGATACATGTGAGCTGGGTTTTAAAGGTTTTCCTAGTAGTATATGTTTTGTCCCTGATGTGATGAAGCGAGTTCCTTTCTGGTCCTAATAGTATTATGTAGCACTTGGGGACAAAAATGATGCCTAACAGTGATGTACTAGAAGCCAAGATAGAGAGGACTTCCATAGCCACCATGACCTTCCCCTTGGTGCTGTGGTAGACAGGGAGGAAGCTGACCCAGACACTACAGAACACCAGCATGCTGAAAGCCAGGAACTTGGCTTCATTGAATGTTTCAGGCAGATTCCTGGACAAAAAAGCCATAAGGTAGCTGCCTATAGCCAGTGTTCCTAGGTATCCCAGAATGCAGTAGAAGGCAATAGCTGAGCCTTTGTTGCAAATGATGATGATGTGTCCATGTTCTGAATGAGCATCTTTGTCAATAAATGGAGGATAGGTTGCCAGCCAAATTCCACAGAGAACAACTTGCAGTAGGGTGCAGATGGGAATGATGGAATTAGGGGTCCTTGCTATCAGCAGCCACCTCATCATTCTCCCTGGAGTAGTGATCTTGAAAGCTATAAGTACAGTGAGAGTTTTGGCCATCACAGTGGAAAGAGCCACAGTGAACAGAAGTCCAAATATGTTCTGCTGTAGGATACAGGTAACTGTGCTAGGATGGCCAATGTAAAGCAAGGGACAGAGAAAACAGAGGGTCAGAGTGATGAGCAGGATATAGCTGAGATGCCGGTTATTGGCCTTGACAATGGGAGTGTCTCTGTGCTTCAGAAACACCCCCAGAATGACAGCTGTGAGTGATGAGAAGCCCAGGGATATGAAGCTGAGTATCTTTCCCAAGGAGTCATCATAGGACAGAAATGTCAGATTCTTATATTGACAGTGGCTCTTCTCTGTATTTGCATAGTGAGTTTCTGGACACTTCATACACTGATCCAGATCTGGCAGAAATGCAGGTGATCATGAATGCATACTCAGGTTTTCTCTTTTATCCTAAGCCACTTCCATGCTCTGGAACATTGCAATGTTATCTGGACCATCTTGCTTTGTTACAGATACAAATAGAGAAGGATTAAACTCCATTTGCCTTCTGCTTCATGCTAACAGGAATTAAATAGCCCCAATGATTTCTCTGTTGTTACTCGTATGGTATCCTGCCTTTAGTGACACTGTTGTATCTGTTTTACAAGTTATTAGAGCACTGAATACATTGCATGAACCTAATTTTGCTCTGACATTGCCTCTTCATTAATACATCTCCATTCTTAAGAGGGCATAGGACTTCAGTGTGATAGAGAGGATGTCTCTTGAAATCCTTATCTTAAAATTCTGTTCTCTTATATGTAGCCCAAATGTACCTACATTAATGAAGTCCAGAGTATTATCCAAGTTTCCTCATTCTCTGAAGTAGCCTGAGTGAATTTAAATTCTCAAATTCTTGCAGCCTTGAACCACTTTATCAGTGACACTCTTCTCATAACTCTGTAAAATAGTATCTATGTAGTGCATTGATAAAGAACTGCTCATGTACTCTTATGTCTTTATGGAACAGTGTTTTAACACTGTGTTTTTGATATCTTATCAATTTACTCCTAGATTATGATTTATGCTTATGGATTTTTCTGTAATATTTTCAATATACTATTAATGTCTATATTTCTATATACATTTTTGGGATATAAATTTAATTCTTTTTATAGCAACACATTACCATTCATCATCCCTATGTAATATATTCATATCATGATTTTACCCTCCTCCAGCTCCTTCAAGATTCTCCCCATCTCCATGCCCACCCAATTCCACCCCTTTTCTTTCTCTCTTTCTTTAAAAAGAGAAATAAATAAAATGCCAACAAAATGACAATTAAAAAACCTTACTCTCTCACACAGGCACACACAATCTACAAAACCACAAAACACAAAGTTGTAAACCAAAGTATAAAGGAAGAGTCCAAAAAGACCAGAAGAAAATAAATAAGAATTACAGCCCCATGCATCACCTCCTTCCCTGAGCCCTATATTATAGCCCACAACTCTGCAAGTTTTACTGGAGCCAGGCTGGTCCTAGAGACTCCAACCTGCCCCAAATCACCAGACTGCACTATCTACCCTGGGCTCAATATATCTGCCCACAACCAGGGGCCAGTCTGGTTCTAGGGACCAAAGCATCCCTTTCTCTGGGATCCATATTCTAGTAAACAGCATTACTGGAGGCCAAGTTGGTCATAAGTCACCATACCACCTGCTAATACTCCTTAAAGTTTGCCCAACAGTCCCAGACTGACTCCCTCCCCTGGGCTTCATATTCTGGCCCACATCTCAGGCAAAAGACTTCTGCTTTATCCCAGACCCAGCTGGTACTAGAGACTCAAGGTAACACACTGCCCACTGCCAGCCAACACTCACTAAAGCTGGTGCAACAGTCTCCAACTGCACACCACCTGCACTCCATTTCCAAAACCACAACTTTGGCAGAAAACTACTGCTTTACTGGAGGTCATGCCATACTAGGAATCCAAGACACCAAGAAGGTAACAAGAACAAGGCCACACAGGTTGACATCCAAAACCCCAGAGGCCTTTCAGGCCACAAAATCCCACTGGAGAGACCTTACTGGACCTATAGACTGTCTCATCACCACAATTCCTGGCCACTTAGGCCAGAAGACCAGAGAGGCAACAGAAACCAAGGAACAAAATACTCATTCAACAGACAAACTCAGGAATTAGCATCTAGATGTATAATCAACCCAAACCTAGATGCCTATTTGCCAGTATAAGAACACAATCAGCAACAGAAAGGGTAATCCCAGCTATCCTTTGACAGAAAGACTTGAACATTCCAACACTGCTGAAGTACAAGAAAGCAACCTTAAAAACATCTAGAAAGAAATTGAAGATGTCAGAAAATGGAAAGATCTCCCATGCTTGTAGAGAAGAAGGATTAACATAGTAAAACTGGCAATCTTACCAAAAGCAATCTACAGATTCAATGCAATCCCCATCAAAATCCCAACACGATTCTTTACAGACCTGGAAAGAACAATACTCAACATCATTTGGAAAAACAAAAAACCCAGGAGAGCTAAAAGAATCCTGTACAACAAACCCCCTTCTGGAGGCATCACCATCACTGACATCAAGCTCTAATATAGAGCTACAGCAATAAAAACAGCTTGGTATTAGCATAAAAACTGACATGTGGACCAATGGAATCAAATTGAAGACCCTGACATTAACCCACCCACCTCTAAACACATGACTTTTTGACAAAGAAGCCAAAACTGTACAATGGAGAAAAGAAAGCATCTTCAACAAATGGTGCTGGCATAACTGGACGTCAACATGTAGAAGATTACAAATACATCCATATCTATTGCCATGCACACAACTCAAGTCCAAGTGGATCAAAGACCTCAATATAAAACCAATTACACTGAACTTGATAGAAGAGAAAGTAGGAAGTAGTTTTGAACGCATTGGTACTGGAGATCGCTTCCTAAATATAAGACCAGTAGCACAGACACTGAGAACAACAATAAATGGGACCTCCTGAAACTGAGAAGCTTTTTTAAAGCAAAGGACACAGTAAATAAGACAAAATGACAGCCTACAGAATGGGAAAAGATCTTCACCAACCCCACATCTGACAGAACACTGATCTCCAAAATATATAAAGAACTCAATGTCATATATATATATATATATATATATATATATATATATATATGTGTGTGTGTGTGTGTGTGTGTGTGTGTGTGTGTTTGACATCAAAATAACAAACAATCTGATTAAAAAATGAGCTATAGAGCTAATCAGAAAATTCTCAAAGGAAGAATTTCAAATGGCCAATAGACATTTAAGGATATCCTTAAATATCAGGGAGATGCAAATCAAAATGACTCTGAGATACCATCTTACACCTGTCAGAATGGCTAAGTTAAAAAACACTGAAGACAGCTTATTTTGGAGAGGATGTGGAGTAAGGGGAACACTCCACCACTGTTGGTGGGAGTGCAAACTGGTACAGACACTTTGGAAATCAGTATGGCAGTTTCTCAGGAAATTGGAAATCAATCTCCCTCAAGACCCAGCTGTACCACTCTTGGGCATATACCCTAGGAATACTCAATCATACCACAAGAACACATGCTCAACTATGTTCATTATTGGTAATAGCCAGAATCTGAAAACAACCTAGATGCCCCTCAACTGAAGAATGGATTAAGAAAATGTGGCACATATACACAATGGAGTACTATTCAGCAGAAAGAAAAAAATGAAATCATGAAATTTGCAGGCAAATTGATGGAACTAGAAAATATGAACCTGAGTGAGGTAACCCAGACTCATTAGGACAAACACTGT
Source organism: Peromyscus attwateri (assembly GCA_902168425.1). NCBI lineage: Eukaryota > Metazoa > Chordata > Mammalia > Rodentia > Cricetidae > Peromyscus > Peromyscus attwateri. The sequence continues at coordinate 49,207 of CABHPP010144690.1, read as the reverse complement.
GTGTACTCATTCATAAGTGGATACTAGACATAAAGCAAAGGGTAATCAGGCAACAACCCACAACTCCAGAGAAGCTAACTAATAGGGAAGACCCAAAGAGGGATGCATGGGCTGCCTTGGGAAAGGGAAACTGATGAGATCTCCATGAGTGAACTGGGGATGAGGGGTGGGCAATGGAGGGCAAGGGATAGGGGATGAGAACATAAGGGAATGGGATGGTTGAGCTGGAACAGGAAGTGAGGGGGAATGCAATGAAAGAGATACTATGATAGAGAAAGACATCTCAGGGAATAGATAAACCCATTGCTAGAGAAGCTGCCAGGAATCCCCAAGCATGACCCCAGCCTTGTCCAATAGCAATAGTGTAGATGGTGCCTGAACTGAACTGGCTTGCCCCAGAGATCAGACTGGTGAATACCCTCACTGTCATGACAGAACTTTTCTCCAAACTGATGGAAGCAGATGTAGAGTCCACAGCCAATCACTAGACAGAGCTCCAGGAGTCCAGTCAAAGAGAGAGAAGAAGGATTCTATGAGCAAGTGCATCAGGATCATGATGGGGAAACATCTAGTGGCGATCAAACCAAACTAGAGGGAACTCGTGAAAGTTAGATCAATGGCTATGAAGTGTACATGGGACTTTAGTAGGCCCTTTGCATAGCAAGACAGGTATGTAGTTTGATATGCTTGGGACGCCCCCTGGTGGTAGGATCAGAATCCATCTCTGGTGCATGAGCAGGCTTTGTGGAGCCCACTATCTATGATGGGACACCTCATGCAGCCTTGAGTCAGGGGCAAGGGCTTGGATTTGCCTCTACTGAATGTGCCTCCCCATTGGAAGCCTTGCCTTCTAGTGATTGGGAGTGGGGTGTGCATTGGGAGTTGGAGGCTGGGGGATGGGAGGAGGGAAGAGGGGGATCTTTGATTGGTGTGTAAAATGAATGAAAACATTTTATTAATAAAAAAAGATGAGGTGCAAATCTAAACAGAATTCTCAATTGAGGAAACCAAAATGTCTGAGAAACACTAAAAGAAATGTTCAACATCCTTAGCCATATTTGAGATTCCATCTTACACCAGTAAGAATGGCTATGATCAATAACTCAAGTGACTACTTATGCTGGTGAAGATGCAGAGCAAAGGGAAGACTCCTCCATTGCTGGTGGGAGTGCAAACTTGTATAGCACTTGGAAATCAATATAGTGATTCCTCAGAAAACTGGGAACTGACCTACCTCATGACCCAGCTATGCCACTCTTGGGCATATACCCAGAGGATGCTCCGTCCTACCATAAAGACACTTCCTCAACTCTGTTCAGAGCAGCATTATTCATAATAGCTAGAAATTGGAAACAATCTAGATACCCCTTAACCAAAGAATGGATAAAGAAATGTGGTACACACTGGGGTATTATTCATCTGTTAGAAAAAATGACATCATGAAATTTCCTGGTAAATGGATGAAACTAGAAGAAAAATTATCCTTTGTGAGGTAACCCAGTGCCAGAAAGAGAAACATGATATATTCTCACTTATAAGTGAATATTAGCTGTTAAGTAGAGAATAATCACACTATAATTCACAGACACAGAGAGGGCTAAGTAACAAGAAGGCTCTAGAGGTGACAAATGGATCTCCTCGGGAAAGGAAAATATAATAGATTTTTGTGGGTATACTGGGGGCAGGTGGGGATGGTGACAGAGTGATCAGGGTGGGAGGGAGGGACACAGGGAGAGGGTATGGGGAGATACTATTGGAATAGGTAAATACATAGGGAGCTATGTGGAAATCCAGTGCAGTGGATAATTTCTGGAAGCTATGAGGGTAACCATTGAGAGGACTCCTAGTAATGGAGCCTAAACCATATTTTACCAGGCTAGACTTTCATAGCCCAGTCTTCATCAGGAAATCTTACTCTAGCAGCTGATGAGAGCAGATGCAGAGACCCATAACCAAACATTATAGGGAGCTTGTTGAACCACACAAAAAAGGAGGAGAAAGGACTGTAGAAACCAGAAAGTTTGAGATCAACAGGAGAACAAGGCCCAAAGTATCATATAAACACGGCTCATAGGGATTCACAGAGACTGAAGCAGCAATCCAGGAGGCTGCAAGGATTTACACTAGGCCTTCTGAATTCATGCTGTGGGGTTTTATCTTCAGGGTTTTTTGGGGGGGGGGAATACTAACAGTGGCAGTGGGGGTATCCCTGACTCTTCTGCCTGCTCCTGGGACACTTTTCCTTCTTTTTTTTATTAAACATTTTTTTCATTCATTTTATACACCAATCAATAATCCCCCTCTTCCTTCTAATGTGTTGCCTGGTCCAGCTGTGATATGAAGGTTTATGCTCAGTCTTACTGCACCTTGTTTTGTCATGTTCAGTTGATATCACTGGGAGGCCTGTCAGTGGATCTAGAAGGTGAGGTAATGAGGGTGGCTGCATGGAGGGAAGGGATGGGAGACTGTGGTTGGGATATATTGTATAATATATGGAATTTTCATAAAATTGAAATAAAGTAAAAAAATAAAGCTACAATAGGCTCACAAGACTATAGATGTAAGGGAGAAAACTGTGGTGGTTTGAATGAGAATGTCCCCCTTACTTCACATATTTGTATGACTTGCCCCCAGTTGGTGGAGCTATTTGAAAAGGATTAGGAGATGTGGACCTTTTGAGAGAGGCCTGTTGCTGTGGAAAGATTTTAAGGATCTTGTCATTCACAGTGTGTCTTCTCTGTCTCCTACTTGGGGATCAGTATGTAAAGACTCAACTGTTCCTGTTGTCATACTGTCTTAGTTAAATTTCTGTTGCTGTGAAGAGACATCATAACAAAGACAACTAATAAAAGAAAGAATATAATTGTAGGCTCACAGTTCCAGATGGAGAACATGGCAAGCTGCAGGAAGGAAGGAATGGAGCTGGAAAACTAGCTGAGAGCTTACATCTGATTAATAGCTATGCTGTAGAGAGGAGGGAGAGAGAGAGAGAGAGAGAGAGAGAGAGAGAGAGAGAGAGAGAAATGGGAATTAAGCAGGCTTTTGAAAGCTCCATTCCCACCGTAAATGACAGTTTTAAACAGTTTTTTAAACAGATTAGTTTACTTGAGGTAAAAAAAATAATCCTCTCTAAAGTGGGTGGCCCCAATTTATTGGCGCTGGTCATCTAGTGAAATAAAAGGAAGAAATGATGATAACGGCAGAGTTCAGCTATCTCTGCATCTTGACTGTTGGTGCAATGTGAACATCTACCCCTACCACCTAAAAACATGGCTTCCTGCAGTGAGTGAATATATTCTCAAACTGTGAGCCAAGAAGAGTCTCCCATACTGTTTGTTAAGTAGCCTTTATGCAACGGCAAAACAAACAACTAACACATCTATGTATTCCCATCATGCTCTTCCATCTTGACAGAGGCTTAGAAGCAAAAGGACTACTGACCATTGACTGAAACCTTACAAGATGGGATCAAAATAAATCTTTGTTAGGTGATCTGTGAAAATGATGGAAATCATCCTGAAAAAGACACTTGTATGTATGTTTAAAAATGAGCAGACTGGAAAATAGTTCATTCAGCAAAATTAGGTATGAAGACAGTGCTTTCTATTGGTCATTATGTGTTTATAAATGGGCCTTGTGTAAGCAGTGAAGGGTCATGACACACAGGAATATAGTTTTTGAAATTTATACAAGTCAAAATACTCAAGTAAGATGCAACCCACCTCTGTTAATCCTGTGGCCCACTGTATCAAGTGAGAAGATAAGGACAATTCCTGGCCCTCTGGAACATTTGGAGAAATTATTCCTACTTTTGCATTTATCCCAAGACCTTTTGGGAAATTCCAAAAATTGAGAATGTCATATTCTGCATGAGATTTCCTTTTCCAATCCAGGACCACCTGGTCTCCAGCGTGATTGATGAGTTGTGTGTTCTTTAGAAAAGGGTGAAGCTAAAAGAGATACATGCTTTGTGCTACATAAACTTCAGAGAAGTGCAACAGAGGCATAATCAGGGAACATCTCTTCTTGATTTTAATCCCTATTGTGAAAAGCACCTTTAATATAGTTACCACTCATATCAAACAAATAATACGCAACAGGAATGGAAACATCATTATAGTTCTAATATATTCCAATCAGTTCCTTTAGAAAACATAGAACCAGGAACTCCTAAATCATAAATATGAATGGAAAAAACTCTCACCTTCTTTGAAAATATATTCATACTTGGGTTGGAGAGAAGGCTCTGAGGTGAAGAGCACCGTCTTGTCTTTCAGAGGACCCTGGTTCAATTCCCAACACCCACATAGTATCTTACAACTACCTGTAACTCCAGTTCAAGGGGACCCTACCTCCTCACACAGACATGTATGCAGGCAAAACACTAATGTTCGTTAAATTAAAAAAATACAAAAAGAGAGTATAGTCATACCCAATTAAGTTTTGAAAATATTTAGAGTTTCACTATGTAAAAGTGAATGATTTTATGAATGTTCATTTATGTAACATAAGCATTTTAGAAGTCTTCACATCCATTGTGACAATTCTCTGTCTCTGTCTTTACTGTTATGTGAAATCTCTGAGGTCAATGGACATTTTGTATTGAAAAATTTACCCTGCAAATATTGTGTGACCCTTTGCAATACAACTACGTATCTATTTAAGACAGACTCCTCCTTTCACAGTCTCTCTTGCAGCTTTTTAACAAAATAATCTAAATTATGTATTGCCTAGTTTTAGGGCATTTATAAACCCTTGGGGTGGCATATTGTTGGTGGTATAATACTACAGAAGTGCTGTTACCTGCCAGGGGAAGAATACCATCTCTTTTCCTTTATCAAGGGTTTGAAATTGTACTTGATTGAGAGTCATCTCATGCAGACAGTGGGCCGCAGCATACACTGCATTGTACACATTGTGACTCTCTTCACTCATGGCCATGTCAAACATGTTCCCTGGCAAGAATCCCAAGGAGGCATTAGGCAGACAGTTATCCACAATTTTACAGTCTTCTCCAAAAAATGAGCAATTGAAGAATGAGTGCCGCAATACCTGAAGATAAATGTCTTGTGGGTATTTGGAAGGATTGGCTGTCTGGATAAAATCTGTAAAATTATTGATCTCCTCATTATGGTGTGAAAAAATAAGGGCCCCATGCAATGCACCTAACAGGAAATAGTTATCAAATTTGGAATGATCTCAGTGTGAGTTCAGGACCCAGACTTTGTATGTGGGTAACATCTACTTAATATTTACTATTAAGATTAATAGAGAATCAGTGTCCCCATAAATAATAATCACATTTGCTGATGATTCCAGGATCTGCACCTGATTTTTCCAGGATGTAGTCAGAAATGAACCCCTGCTGACTAGGATCATTTCCACAAATGCTATGCAGACTTCATTTTTCTCCATCTCGATTCTCAAATCTGACAGAATCTGGGCACCTTTGTGATCATCTATGATGAACAGCCCGACCCAGTTCCAGTGGAAATGAAGCATCAAAGCTACAGTGCCAAGTGTCAAATATGTGTCCTTGGGGGCCACCTGGTACAGGGAAGAAAACCTTTGTTCACTGACGGTAGTATCAAAAGGCCCAAAACTAAGCTGTAGGGAGAAACAATCAGAAAGAAGAACATTGTCATGAAATTTAACTCAATTCTACAGCAATGGCTTGAAGCCTTTAGATCAATACTACTTTGAAGTTCAAATCTATATCCCTATGGGTTTATCAGAAAAGTACAATGATGTTCTTCTGTCAGCTCAGTGGCTGCACATGAATCTACTGATATTTTAAGCACTATCTGCAGCCCCATAGCCCCCCAGTCAGTGCCCCAACAGCTACTCAGGCTTCGGCCTGGAGGACTTCCAGTCCCAAGGCCTGGGTATATGGTGGCTGCTATGTGTAAGTTTAAACTAAGTCTGAATTGTTCTATTTACCAACAAAGGCTCAGAAGTCAGATGTGAGGGTGAAAACCTATTAGATCAGAGGGGGTGAGAAGCAACCAGTTGACCTTCCTTTTTGCCACAGACCCATCAATAGACATGTCTCTTCATTCATCCCAAACATAAAAGAAAGCACCAAACTCCTAGTCCCACATTACTCCTTCCTGTGTGTCTCTCTATCTGCATTCCTGGATCATCCAGACTCTCTATGGCTAATTCAGTCACCTAGTTGCTGACATTACCCTCTAAACTAAGGATTTTTTTAATTTAACACAAACACAATCTCAGGGTTCACATTATGAATGAATATCCCTTGACAGTACAGATAATATGTAGAGGTTCAATAGGGTGGTGTGCCTGCTCCACCCTTCCTTCCCCTTATCTCTATTCTAAGCTATAAAAATACATATGTATCATCAACTATGTCTGCATATTTCCCTATCCATGAAGAGCTACTCATTTCCCCCTTTCCCACACAGACAGCTGAAATACCATCAAGCAGAGCTGACATCATGTCATATTCCATCATGCTCTCTCACCTGTGGGAATTTGTAAAGATCCAGCACTGTCCCTATGTATTCAGTTATTGCCCATGATGGTCCTGTAAGTACAGCAGCTGGCATGCTCTCTCTTGCACATCTGTAGTTAGGGAGGGCATAACCAGGGTCTGAAAATGAGCCAAAAAGATTGGCCGGAGTGCGTCTCTGACCGTGTCGGACATTTTGTACCTCGAATCCCAGGGACGTATTAGGTAAAATATAGGGATTGCTGTTGATCTCCTCAATGACAAACATCATGGCCAAAATACATTGGTAGTTCCTCAACTTAAACCTGCAGAGAAGGCAGAACAATATTTAGGAGGAACATTCATACCACACAACATATTACACACGGGTAAGCTTAGTGCACTGGCTTTTACAATTCAAATACTTCTGTTTCCCCAAATCCATGTTTAAGTATCTTTTCAGTATTTACTGGAATTAGAATGGGAGTATTGTTTGCTTTTTAATTTTTTCAATTGAAAATAGATTTTTTCATGAAATATTTTCTAATTATAGTTTCCCCTCCACCATCTCCTTCCACGTTCTCTCCTCTTCCCCTCCCACTCAAATCTAGGCCTCTTCTTCTCTCTCTTATTAGAAAACAATCAAATATCTAAAATATAATAAATTAAAATAAAAACAAACAAGCCAGAATTGGACAAAACAAACAAACAAACAACAAACAAATATAAGAAAAAGAGCCAAAGAAAAAGGACAAGACAAACATAGATGTAGTCACATGTGTTTTCATTCACAGAAAATCATAAAAACAAAACATTAGATACCATAATTATACATAAAAGACATGTAAGGATAAAAAGATTAACTTCCCAAATTGCCATTGAGTTAGTATTTTTGTTTTCCATCTACTACTGAGCATGGGGCCTGCCCTTAAGAATTGTTTGTATACACAACGAGACTCCCTTGACGAAAACTAGTTATTGTATTTGCAACTGGGTTCGGGATGGAGGCTTGTGACAACTTGGAGTTGGCTTCTGAATTAAAGATGAGGGCTTGTGTCCACTTCCCCTCTCAGTGCTGGCAACCCATCTGTCTTAGTGGTACAGGCCCTGTGCATCCTTCCCAGTCTCTTGAGTTCATGTGTGCATCAGTCCTGATATGTTTAGAAGTTCTTGTTTCCTCACTGTCTTCCACTTTCTCTGACTCTTATAATCTTTCCATTTCCTCTTCTTTTGGGTTCCCTGACCCTGAGGGAAGGGACTTTAAGAGGTCATCCCATTTAGAAGTGAGTGTTCCAATGATCTATTAATACAGCAGAATATTCTTAGGAGACATTTTATTGCTACATTTCTTTAGCAAAACAATATTATTTGGTTTCCTCCTGGGTCCATGGTCTGTCTAGTCTCAGGTTCTTGACAATCTGAGAAGTGTTGGGTATCATCTCATAGAGTGAACCTAAAATCCAATCAGATATCTGTTGTTTAGTCCTACAACTTTTGTGGCATTTTGCACCAGCATATCTTGCAGGGAGGACACCACTGTAGATCGGAGGGTCTATAGTTAGGTTGGTGTTTACATTTCTCCTTTGGTAGTATGCAGACTGCCTTCCAGTAACAAGAACACTAGTTCATTGGAGTAAAGTCTCTAGGTAGGCAATGAACTTCTCCAAGTTCAAGGAATGCTGTAGTGTTGTCTTCTGCAATAGGGATTTACCATCAATTTGTGGAGAGCAACCAATAGCTTTGGCAATATCCTCGGTTGTTTGGGCACTTCCAGGGCCCTGTTTTGCTAACAACTCAATTAACCCTTCTGGAAACTGGATGTTTTGCTTGGTGGTGAGAAATATCTCACTGGGGCTTTGTCTTCCCTGTTATTTGGTGATTCCATTGAGATTTCTCTCATATATGTATATATTTTAAGAAGTTTCTACTGTATTAAGTTTCAATATGACTTAAAAGGCTCTTTGTTTTATTTTTAGGACTGTGTAAAACCCTGAATGTGAACCTCCCAATAACTTGAGCTCTAAGAGGGTTAGAGAAGATTCAGCTGCTTTTTATCAGTGATGAATTCTCTCCATGAGTTAGGACAAGGTCTTCAAATCTCCTCGAATTTAACTTTCAATCTGCAAAACCACAAAAAAATCAAATGTTTCTTGTCAAGCCATCAGTTACTAAGAAAGGGCTTAATTCAAGAACATCCAGGCCATTCAACCTGTCTGAACAGCAGTTGATGTTTCTATAACAATTTGTTTTTATATGTGCATTGTGTGATACGTGTCTTTATTTCTCTGTGGTGTGTGTGCATTCACATGATGCTAGACAGAGAAAACTTCAAACAGGAGTTACCTTCCGTGGTATTTAATAATAGGTCTGTTTGTGGCACATAAACTTGTGAGATTTCTCCTCCTTCTGCCCCTCATTTCTCCAAAAGCAACAGGTTTACATGTCTGCACTGCAATGCCCCCCTCTTTTTTTGCTTTTGTTATCTGCAAAAGTAAACTCAGTTGTTAAAATTGCATTGCAAGCATCTTACCTTCTGACCTGTTTACTCATTCTCTTAATATTAGTCACCAGTGAAGAAATAACTTACACTCTGTAACAACCAAATTTTCACACATGAAAGAATATTATGTTATTTCACAAGAAAAATATAATACACAGAAATGTTCATTTTATTAAAGATATGTTTTATACATCGTTGTTTGGTTTGTGTGCCAAAGTTCAGTCCTTATGCTTTTAGTGATTCATATAAATGCAGTGTTATCTTCTTCTTGTTGCTGGGTTGTATAGGCTATATTCTGCATGTACTTATTTTCTCCTAAACTTTCAACATGAAATGATTTTGGATCTTACTCCATTTAACCAGATGATTCCTTTTTTCATGTCGTTTAGCCTGTTTATATGGTGGATTACATTCGTTGATTTAGAGGTGTTGAACCAGTCATGCATCGCTTGGATGAGGCCAACATGATCATGGTGTATAATCATTTTTGTGTGTTCTTGAGTTCAGTTTTCAAGCCATACAAATGCTCAGATTAAAGGCATGAACCACCATTATGGCCAGTAGGAAGCTTGGTTCAGATAGCACATGACTTGTACTAAACTGGACAATTAATATGATTAAAGTTGAAAAGGAGGACATGTTGCTGGGCAGTGATGGCGCACGCCTTTAATCCCAGCACTCGGGAGGCAGAGCCAGGCACATCTCTGTGAGTTCGAGGCCAGCCTTGTCTACAAAGTGAGTTCCAGGAAAGGTGCAAAGCTACACAGAGAAACCCTGTCTCAAAAAAACAAAAAAGAAAAAGAAAAAAAAAGAAAAGGAGGAAATGTTACATTCCATGGTTTAATTGCTGCACATTTTTAAATATGATGAATTATCATCCTCTACCCCATAAACAGATACTGATGTCCTGATAATAAATGAACATGTATAAATATTACTGATAGCTATCACAATGCAAAACTTAAAGAAATTACTGCAAATAGTTTTAAGACATGCAGGAAATCTGTGCCATTTCTGAAAAATACAGTTTTGATAACTGGTAAATATACCTTGTACAACTAAAAGTTTGTGTTATTTTACACCTTCAGTATGATATAGTGTAAATATTTAAAATAAATGTTACATTGTAAAAATGTTTTCAGTAACCAGTAAGCAGATATTTATGTCCTTTATTTTGAAAAAAAAAAACTAAAAAAGGAAAATATCCACAGTAAAACAAAAGAATCTTAAAATCTGAGTTTTCATATTCTTCTAAAACATAAATTGTTTCAACTTATTAATATACAAATGCACACCTAACTAATGGAATGCAACTTAGACATGCTAAGTTTTTAAGTTAGTGTTAAGAAAAAGCACTCTCATACACAATGAGAGAAAGTGCCATTATTACTTTGCAAGGAAATTAACCACTATGCATCAAAGATTCTATATTGTGCATCAACATATGCTTATGTAGATTAATCTGCTTTAATCAGATGGTAGTCATATTTTGCAGCTATTAGACATTAATTTACCATCTTCCTAATATTGAGAAGAAATTAAAATCCAATCAAAATTAGAACACATAAAATTAGTGTGATAGAAAATAATGCTAGCTGCATAACTTCTAGCCTTTTGTAGTCATGGTAATTATGATCAATATATTTATGCATCTACAATTAAAAACTTTAACTGGAAAAAGTCACAACAATTCCTCTTCCAAATTACAGACATAGTTCCCCAATCTATATAAAAGGTTTCATCAAAAGCATAAAAGTGATTGTGAGCCTTGAAGTGTATATGCTTGCATGTGCCTAATTCTCTGCGAAAAGTGAAATTTGAAAATGGTTTGTCTAAATCAAATAGGTTATATGGTTATAGCTTTATAAGTTTATTTTTGTTTCTTTCTGACTTCATAAGATATCAAATCACATTGACACAGCTTCCTCTTCTTGTACATATTAGACAAGCCAGCCACAGAGAGCTCGTGTAATTACAAGTGTGATCTCTGCAGGCATGGGGTTGCTGCTGTACAACCTGAAGAGGGACTCAAGCTGATGCACAGTGGTGCCTGAGCTGCTGGGAATGGAGAGCAGAGGAGAAGAGGAGGAACAGGGAGGAACAGGGACACCATCTGCTGTAAAGCAGAAGAGTCTCCTTTTAGCATATAAGGTCAAATGTTTGGTAGACCATTCAATGCGGAAACTTTACTTGAAGTAAGCAATGATCCCTGGAGACAGTAAACTCTTCCAGAGGATATTTTATTTACAAGCAATTTTTAAATTTTCTCAGCTTTCTTTGGTATGTGATTTCAGACTAAATCTATCATAATATCCTTTATGTCAAATGGCGTTGCACACTTGAACATTTTTCCTCTTCCACTGCTGAATTGATGACTTACTCCACAGTCATATTTCAGCAGTCACAGTAATGGCACATGGACAGCAATCCATCTGTCCTATATTTGTTTTAGGTGGGTTTCCATCCATTGCTTCCAACCTAATTCCTGAATATATATATCCATGTTGCCTTTGTTGAGTTCAGATTTGAGTGTAAGCTGCACTTCTCATTTTCTGATACTTATTATATGGTTACTTCCAGCTATGGGCATGTCAGCCTGGGATAAAGTATACCTGACTTCTTTCAAATCCTAACATATTGATTGTTTTTATTTAGCCAGACTGGAGATACTCAAGTAGACTTGTCTGACACTGTGCCTTAATCTTGCATCTTAGAGAATATCTAGAAACATCTTTCAGAGGCCCCATCACAGTCAATGTGTGCACAGAAACACATTTATAACAATGAACAAATACACATTGGATATATATGCAGCAAACAGGTAAACATGGTAAGTAAACAAAGTATACAAATATTAAAAATCAGATACAAGAATCTGAGAGAGATGAAGGCATTTCTAAAGCAGAGAGTAGTTCCCAGTGTCTAATTCTGACATTTCTTCTCCCAAATCTTCAGCAGCAAACAGAGACAATATTTGTCACACCAGCAACCACAAGGAAATTACTGGCCACTAATTTTAGTGACATCATCCATTCTCACAGGAGCGCATCTAGACTTCTAGAATCCCCACAAATATTCTATCAATCCTCTCTTATATAATATATAATCTTTCTCTTGCAGAGTGAACATTGCAAACATCCAAATCCTAAGGAGTTACAGTCATGGCAGAGAATGTGGAAGAAATTCCCATGGTCTACTGCAGAAAAGAAAAAGAATAAAACCCAAATTCCTTCTTCCCTTTTGAAAATACTAGATGAGTCACTACGAAGACAGCACTTTGGAAAGATATAGGAATGGAAGAGTGGAAAATTCTTAATGGAGTAAAGAGGGAAAATAATGTTTGTATCTCTATTCCCCTAGGTCTTATGAATGCCAAACCTTGAAAAAGAATAATTGAATAAAGGACTTACTCAATCATAAAATCTCTGTTAAATTTAGTCATTCTCCAGTCAATCGTTTTGTTGAATGGGTAGACAGCATAAGCAGGGAAAAATCCAACAATCACCACATTTCCTTCACCAGTTAAATGGTAATTCTTTCTGACTAAACACCCAGTGTTTCTGTAGGAGTACATAAGAATACGAATCTGCAGAAAGCCAGAGATAAAAATCCAAGAGAGCAGCATATTACCAAAATATCTGCCCACTCGTGTATAATGAGGTGGACTCGGCAGAGCCCAGCACATATATACATAGCTCATGTGTGTGGAAGTGTTTGATTGTAATTGTATTGTTGACTGGAGTTATCCCTTGAATCATCCCAAGTTTTTCTGACAGGATTCTTCACTCCCCTGTGGAATTATCCAATAATTTCCACCCTCAGGCATTTAATCTGAGGCCTTGCATTCACAATAATAAACAATATACACAAAAATAGTTTTTAGGATCTTATCCAGCCACAGGCAGTATGATTTCATCCAAGACCGTAGAGAACCAGTCCCAAGACATGAAATCCTCTTAGAGGATTCTGCCACCGTGTAAATCAAGAAAGTACTCAAGGGAAAGCCATTTATGATGACAGAAACTTGTTATACTAGAAGATGCAATGGTAGTTAAAAGGGAAAAGGGTTAAAAATGGAAATGCCAGGCCTGACCAAGACACAATAGCAGACACCATGTTCTGTAGAACTGGAGACTATCAATGCTAGTTTTGTTTCCCTGGTTTTCATGACTCACAGACAGAATCCTTTTCTACAGATGTATGTATGAGCAACAATAGTATATCCATGCCCTTTTCTAAATAGTTTGTGTCTCTTTCTGATGAAACTAATGGTTGTGCCAAATTGATTTTTAAATATCAACTTCATGCTAATATAGAAATCGAGTTTCCTGTTTGAGTCTGAACTTTGACTTTCTGTTATATTCTTTTATCCACCGTGAAGCATTGAATCAACATATTGTCATGATACTCCCTAATTCTAGAACATTGGGTTGACCCACTGTTTATGTCTGAGAACATAGTGTCATTAAGAATTATAATACCTTAGAAATACATTAGGTTTTCACTCCTCCAAACACTGAGCAAACCTGTCAGAGAAGGACCCTATTTCCATAAGCACAGGGATGAGTTATGTCCGTGGTTCTACTGTATGTGACATGGTAGCCCTGCTGCATGGGAACATAAAGGTGACCACAATGAAAACTGTGCACAACATAGAATGTGAATCATTGTGTACGAATCATATTGTCTTCCCCTTGATAGTGATGAATCAATATTACTTGGCTAGGTCACAGGAGGTTCACTATCCTTCCTGCCCTCCTCTACCTTAACAGTCTGGCTTCAGAAGACCTTCTTGCCACTCCACCTCCACTCCCTGAGGACTCCTTGGCTTGAGTAGGATTGTACCACCACTAACATTTGTTGGCCCTTGTTTTGCTAATCTTTGTCATTCTGGCTCAGGTAAGATGAATTATCAAAAATTTTTTGATTTGCATTTCCTTAATATATAAGGATGATGATCTTTTTTTGGAGATTTCATGACCAATTTTTTTTTTTTTTTTTTTTTTTTTTTTTTTTTTTTTTTTACAACTCTATGTATAGGTCCCAGGTACACTTTTTTGAATTGTCCATTTTTTTAACACTGTCATATTGTAGGTCTCCTTTAGCCATGCAGAATCTTTAGTTTTATGAAATTCTACTTGACTATAATTTTTATGCAAATGGAGGCCCTTTCCTGTATGAATATCATGTGGGGTACTGCCCATGCATCTTTCTAGCCATTTCAGGTTTAGGTCTCTAATCAGTTTGGTGTTTCCTTTTATGTAAGGTGACAGACACTAGACTAATTTCTTTCTTCTGCATGTGGATATGCAGTTTTCTTGGCACCTTCAGTTGAAGATGTTTTATTTTCTCTAGCATAGGTTTTTGACATCTTTGTCCAATATGTCTGTTTTCATGTCAGTGGAAAATGTTTTTATTACTATGAATCTGTAAGTTACCCTAAGATCTGAAATGTAATCACCTTGGTATTTTTTTGTTGTTGTTGTTCTGAATCATTTGGGTTGCCTGGGGTCTTTTGTCTGGGGTCCCTATGAATTTTAGCATATTTTTTTGCTGTTTGTGTGCAGAAGGAGATGTGGATTTTAAATGGAATTGCAGTGACAAACAGCTTTTGGTGAAATGTTGATTTTCATAATGTTAATTTTACCTACCCATGAGCATAGAATGTCTTTATTTTCTACTATCTTTTTCTATCTTTTTCTTAAGAGGTTAGAAGTTTTCATTACAAAGTTCCTTCACTTCTTTGGCTAGATTTATTACTAGTTTTTAAGACTATTGTGAATGGGAGTATGTTAATGAATTTCCTCTCTTTCCTTTTGTTATTAATATATAGAAAATATATTTACTTGAGCAAGTTGATTCTCTCTATCTGCCCAAATTGCTGAATGAGTTTATCAATTCTAGATTGGTTTTCTATAGAATTTTTGGTATCTCTAATGTATAGTATCACATCATCCACAATATGATTAGTTTGACTTCTTCTCTCTGTGTTTGTGCTCTATAATTTTTTCTCTTGTCTTATTGCTCCAGGTAGTACATCAACCACAGTTTTGAAAAGGAGTGGGGAGAGTGGACATCTCTGTTTTGTTCCTGACTTCAATGGGAATGCTTCATGCTTTTTCCATTTGGAATGATGTTGTCTGTGGGTTTCTTATTATTAACTTGTTTTTTTAATATTTTATTTTATAATTAATTTAATTTTACATATCAGCCACAGATTCACCTGTTCTCCCTCCTCCAACACCCTAGCCTTCCCTCTCAATCCAACCCCCATTCCCACCTCCTCCAAGGCAAGGTCTCCCCTGGGGAGTCAGCCCAGGCAGGTAGATTCAGTTGAGGCAGGTCCAGTCCCCTCCTCCCTACACCAAGGCAGAGCAAAGTGTCTCAGCATAGGCCCTAGGTTCCAAAAAGCCAGCTCATGCACCAAGGACAGGTCCCAGTCCCACTGCCTGGGGTCCTCCTAAACAGTTCAAGCTAATCAACTGTCTCACTTATCCAGAGGGACTGGTCAAGTTTCATGGGGCACCTCAGTTATTGGTTCACAGTTCATGTGTTTCCACTAGTTTGGCTATTCACCACTGTGTTTTTTCCAGTCATGGTCTTAATATCTCTTGCTCATATAATCCCTCCTCTCTCGCCCATTGGACTCCTGGATTTCCACCTGGGACTTGGCTGGGGATCTCTTCATCTGCTTCCATCAGTTGTTGGATGAGAGTTCTATCATGACAGTTAGGGTGTTTGGCCATGCGATCACCAGAGTAGATCAGCTCAGGTACTCTCTCGACCAGTGCCAGTAGTCTATAGTAGAATCATCTTTGTGGATTTCTGGGGACCTCTCTAGCACTCTGCTTCTTCCTATTCCCATGGGGTATTCATTTATCATGGTTTCTCTTTCCCTGTTCTCCCACTCTGTTCCTGATCCAGCTGGGACCTCTCACTACCCTAAGCTCTCTTCCCCCCCCCAACCCTTGCCCTCCATACCCCCTTACTCCTACTTTGCTCATGTAGATCCCATCCATTTCTCCATCACTGAGGGATCCCTGTTTCTTTCTTAGGGTCCTCTTTACTAGCTAGCTTCCCTGGAGCTGTGAGTTGCAGTCTGGTTATCCTTTGCTTTACATCTAGTATCCACTTATGAGTGAGTACATACCATGTTTGTTTTCTGAGTCTGGGTTACCTCACTCAGGATGATATTTTCTTGTTCCATTCATTTGCCTGCAAATCTCATGATGTCACTGTTTTTCTCTGCTGAGTAGTACTCCATTGTTTATATGTACCACATTTTATTTATCCATTCTTCAGTTGAGAGCATCTATGTTGTTTCCAGGTTATGGCTATTACAAGTAATGCTGCTCTGAACCTGTGTCCTTGTGGTATGATTGAGCATTCCTTGGGTATAGGACCAAAAGTGGTATAGCAGAGTCTTGAGGAAGGTTGATTCCCAATTTTTTAAGAAAGTTCCATATTGATTCCCAAAGTGCCTGTAACAGCTATGCATTCCCACCAACAGTGGAGGATTGTTTCCCTTGCTCCACATCCTCTCCAGTATAAGCTGTCTTCAGTGTTTTTTATCTTAGCCATTCTGACAGGAATAAGATGTTATCTCAGAGTTGTTTTGATTTGCATTTCTGTGATGATTAAGGATGTTGAGCAATTCCTTAAATATGTTTCAGCCATTTGAGCGTCTTCTGTTGAGAATTCTCTGTTTAGCTCTATAGCCCATTTTTTAATTGGACTGTTGGGTATTTTGATGTCTAATTTCTTGAGTTCTTTATATATTCTGGATATCAGCCCTCTGTCAGATGTGGGGTTGGTGAAGATCTTTTCCCATTCTATAGGCTGTTGCTTTGTCTTATTGACCATGTCCTTTGCCCTACCAAAGCATCTTAGTTTCAAGAGGTCCCATTTATTAATTGTTTCTCTCAGTGTCTGTGCTACTGGTGTTATATTTAGGAAGTGATCTCTGGTGCCAATGCGTTCAAGACTACTTCCTAGTTTCTCTTCTATCAAGTTCAAAGTAACTGGATTTATGTTGAGGTCTTTGATCCACTTGGACTTGAGTTGTGTGCGTGGTGACAGATATGGTTCTATTTGCAGTCTTCTACATGTTGACATCCAATTATGCCAGCACCATTTGTTGAAGATGCTTTCTTTTTTCCATTGTACAGTTTTGGAACCTTTGTCAAAAATTAGGTGTTCATACATGTGTGTATTAATGTCAGGATCTTCAGTTCGGTTCCATTGGTCCAGATGTTCGTTTGTATGCCAGTACCAAGCTGTTTTTATTACTATAGCTCTATAGTAGAGCTTGAAGTCAGGGGTTGTGATGCCTCCAGTGGTTGTTTTATTGTACAGGATTATTTTGGCTAATCCTGGGTTTTTTTGTTTTTCCATATGAAGTTGAGTATTATTCTTTCCAGGTCTGTGAAGAATTGTGTTGGAATTTTGATGGGGATTGCATTGAATCTCTGGATTGCTTTTGGTAAGATTGCCATTTTTACTATGGTTAATTCTACCTATCCAAGTGCATGGGAGATCTTTCCATTTTCTGACATCTTCTTCAATTTCTTTCTTCAGGGACTTAAATTCTTGTCATACAGGTCCCTCACTTGCTTACTTAGAGTTCCCCCAATGTATTTTATATCATTTGTGGCTATTGCAAAGGGTGATGTTTCTCTGATTTTTTTTCTCAGCCAGTTTGTCATTTGTATATAGGAGAGCTACTGATTTTTTTGAGTTAGTCTTGTATCCTGCTACATTACTGAAGGTGTTTATAAGCTGTATGAGTTCCTTGGTCAAATTATTCGGGTCACTTATGTATACTATCATGTCATCTGCAAATAATAAAAGTTTGACTTCTTCCTTTCCAATTTGTATCCTCTTGATCTCCTCATGTTGTCTTATTGCTTTGGATAGAACTTCAAGTACTATATTGAATAAGTATGGGGAGAGTGGACAGCCTTGCCTTGTTCCTGATTTTAGTGGAATATCTTTGAGTTTCTCTCCATTTACTTTGATGTTGGCTGTTTGCTTGCTGTAAATTGCCTTTATTATGTTACGTATGTTCCTTGTATTCCTGATCTCTCCAAGACCTTTATCATGAAGGGCTGTAGGATTTTTTCTAAGGCCTTTTCAGCATCTAGTGAGATGATCATGTGGTTTTTTCTTTCATTAGCTTTATATGGTGTATTACATTGACAGACTTTCATATGTTGAACCATCCTTGCATCCCTGGGATGAAGCCTACATGATCATGGTGGATAACTGTTTTTTTTCCATTTTTCTTTATTAAGAAATTTTCTACTCACTCCACATACCACCCACATATTCCACCTCCACCACCTCTCATGCCCTAGCCCTCTCTCTCAAGCCACCCCACATCCCCACATCCCCCAAATCAAGGTCCCCCAGGGGAGTCAGAAGAGCTGGCATACTGAGCCTAGGCAGGTTCAAGCTGCTTCCCACTGCACCAGGCTGTGCAAGGCATCACACCACAGGCACCAGATTCCCAGAAGTCTGCCCATGCACCAGGGACAGATACCGATCCCCCTGCCTGGGGCCCCCCAAACAGTTCAAGCCAAACAACCATCTTCTGTATCCAGAGGGCCTAGTCCAGTCCCATGGGGGCTCCACAGCCACCAGTCCACAGTTCATGGGCTTCCACTAGTGTGGCCCGTCATCTCTGCATGTCCTCCATCTTGATCTGGATGTTCCCCACCCGCAGAATCCCTCCTCTCTCTCATCAATTGGGTTCCCAGAGCTCAGCCTTGTGCCTGTCTGTGGATCTCTGCATCTGCCTCCATCAGTCACTGGACAAAGGCTCTATGATGACAGTTAGGGTATTCACTAGACCAGTCACCAGCGTAGACCAGTCTAGGCATCCTCTGGACCACTGCCAGCAGTCCAAGGTGGGGTCATCCTTTTGGATTCCTAAGAGCCTCCCCATCACCCTGCCTCTTCCTGTTCCCATGATGTCCTCATCTATCATGGTATCTCCCTCCTTGCCCTCCCACTCTGTCCCTGTTCCAGCTTGACCCTCCCATTTCCCTATGTTCTCATCCCCCACTCCTCACCCTCTGCCACCCCCCACACCCAGTCTGCTCATGTAGATCTCATCCACTTCTCCTTCCCAGGGTCATTCATATGTCCCACTGAGGGTCTTTCCCTGTTAGCTAGCTTCTCTGGAGCTGTGGGTTACAGTCTAGCCATCCCTTCCCTCACATCTAGTATCTACTTATGAGTGAGTACATACTATGTTTGTCCTTCTGAGTCTGGGTTACCTCACTCAAGATGATATTTTCTAGTTCCATCCATTTGCCTGCAAATATTATGATATCATTTTTTTTTTACTGCTGAATAGTACTCCATTGTGTCTATGTGCCACATTTTCTTTATCCATTCTTCAGTTGAAGGGCATCTAGGTTGTTTCCATGTTCTTGCTATAACGAATAATGCTGATATAAACATAGTTGAGCATATGTCCTTGTGGTAAGATTGAGCATTCCTTAGGTATATACCCAAGAGTTGTATAGCTGGGTCTTGAGGAAGACTTATTCCCAATTTTCTGATAAACCGCCATACTGATTTCCAGAGTGGCTGTATACATTTGCACTCCCACCAACAGTGGAGGAGTGTTCCCTTTTCTCCATATCCTCTCCAACATAAGGTGTCTTCAGTATTTTTGATCTTAGCCATTCTCACAGGTGTAAGATGGTATCTCAGAGTTGTTTTGATTTGCATTTCCCTGATGACTAAGGATGTTGAGCAATTCCTTAAATGCCTTTCAGCCATTTGAGATTCTCTAGTTGAAAAGTCTTTGTTGAGCTCTATAGCCCATTTTGTAATTGGATTGTTCAGTATTTTGATGTCTAGCTTTTTGAGTTCTTTCTATATTTTGGAGATCAGCCCTCTGTCAGATGTGGGGTTGCTGAAGATCTTTTCCCATTCTATAGGCTGTTGTTTTGTCTTATTGACCATGTCTTTGCTCTACAAAATCTTCTCAGTTTCAGGTGGTCCCATTTATTAATTGTCATTGTCAGTGTCTGTGTTACTGGTGTTTTATTTAGGAAGTGATCTCCTGTGCCAATTCATTCCAGACTACTTCCTACTTTCTCTTCTATCAAGTTCAGTGTAACTGGATTTATGTTGAGGTCTTTGATCCACTTGGACTTAAGTTTTGTGCATGGTGACAGATGTGGATCTATTTGCAATCTTCTGCATGTTGACATCCAGTTATGCCAGCATCATTTGTTGAAGGTGCTTTCTTTTTCCATGGTTCAGTTTTGGCTTCTTTGTCAAAAATCATGTGTTCATAGGTGTGTGGATTAATTTCAGGGTCTTCAATTCGATTCTATTGGTCCATATGTCAGTTTTTATGCCAGGACCAAGCTGTGTTTATTACTATAGCTCTAAAGTAGAGCTTGAGGTCAGGGATCATGATGCCTCCAGAGGCTGCATTATTTTACAGGATTCTTTTAGCTATCCTAGGTTTTTTTCCATATAAAATTAAATAATGTTCTTTCTAAGTCTGTAAAGAATTGTATTTGGATTTTGATGGGGATTGCATTGATCTGTAGATTGCTTTTGGTAAGATTGCCATTTTTACTATGTTAATTCTACCTATCCATGAGCATGGGAGATCCTTCCGTTCTCTGATATCATCTTCGATTTCTTTCTTCAGAGAATTAAAGTTTTTTTGTACAGGTTTTTCACTTGCTTAGTTAGAGTTACCCCAAGGTATTTTATATTATTTGTGGCTATTGTAAAGAGGGATGTTTCTCTGATTTTTTCCCAGTCCATTTATCATTTGTATATAGGAGGGCTACTGATTTTTTTGAGTTAATGTTGTATCCTGCCACCTTACTGAAGGAGTTTATCAGCTGTAGGAGTTCCCTGGTAGAATTTTTGGGGTCACTTATGTATACCATCACATCGTCTGAAAATAGTGAAAGTTTGACCTCTTCCTTTCCAATATGTACCACCTTGATCTCCTTTTGTTGTTTTATTGTTCTAGCTAGAACTTCAAGTACTATATTGAATAAGTATGGGGAGAGTGGACAGCCTTGTATTGTTCCTGATTTTAGTGGAATTGCTTTGAGTTTCTCTCCATTTAATTTTATGTTGACTGTCAGCTTGCTGTAAATTGCCTTTATTATGTTTAGGTGTGTTCCTTGTATTCCTGATCTCGCCAGAGCCTTTATCATGAAGGGGTGATGGATTTTGTCAAAGGCTTTTTCAGCATCCAATGAGATGATCACGTGGTTTTTTTCTTTCAGTTGGTTCAAGTGGTATATTACATTGACAGATATTCATGTGTTGAACCATCGTTGAATCCCTGGGATGAAGCCTACTTGGTTATGGTGGATAATTTTTGATGTGTTCCTGGATTTTGTTAGCCAGTATTTTATTGAGTATTTTTGCATCAATGTCCATAAGAAAGATTGATCTGTAATTCTCTTTCTTTGTTGCATCTTTTTATGGTTTGGGTATCAGTGTAACTGTAGCCTCATAAAAGGAATTTGTTAATGTTCCTTCTGTTTATATTGTGTGGAACAATTTGAAGAGTATTGGTATTAGCTCTTCTTTGAAAATCTGGTCGAATTCTGTGCTGAAACCATCTGTTCCTGGGATCTTTTTTTTTTTTTTTTGGTTGGGAGACTTTTAATGACCATTTCTATTTCCTTAGGTGTTATTGGTCTATTTTAATAGTCTATCTGGTCTTGATTTAACTTTGGTATGGGATACCTATCCAGAAAACCATCCATTTCTTTCAGATTTTCCAATTTTATGGAGTACAGGTTTTTGAAGTATTACCTGATGCTTCCTTGGATTTCCTCATTGTTATATCTCCCTTTTCATTTCTGAATAAAGTAAAAAATAAAGAAAAAGTCAATCAAATGATTTCTAATCATATGCTGATATAATCATTGATTGGTGACTAGCCCAATCATCATCAGGAAGACTTACTCCAGCAGCTGATGAGATGCAGAGACCCATACATAGTTAAACATTATAGTAAGTTTGGTAAACTACACAGAAGAGGAGGAGGAAGGAGTGTAGGAGCCAGAGAGGTTGAAATCACTAGGAGAACATGGCCCAAAGAATCACATAAACAGGCTCATAGGGGCTCACAGAGACTGTAGCAGCCTCTATGTCTAATCTAGTAGCTGGCTGTCTCTGATTCCCAGAGAAGTTTGTTAGGGTGCACAATATCATGGTGGATACAATATATTACCATAGTCAGTAAATTTGGTGAGATGAGTAAGATTACTTAAAGGGAGAAATTAGTTAAAAGAGATTTTTTTTAAACATTTTTTACAATGGAGGGAAGTTAGCCTCTCTTTAATAGCATGTTTAGTAACACATTGTCTGAAAATGGAACAATTAAATGAGAGGATAGCGAGCTGGAGTGGTGGCTCAGAGGTTAAGAGCAGTGCTTGTTCTTCCAGAGGTCCTAGGTTCAAGTCCCTATGAGTGCAGATAGATAGGACACTGTGTACCTGATTCATGGATGAATGGATGAATGAATCTGAACAACAGAACACTAATAAATCGATAAATCAAAAAAAAAAAACTTTCACCAGCCACCGCCAGGACAAGCAGCATGTAAAGATGCCAACATTGTTACTGCTACCCAAGCCCAAACTCATGTGGCTTACTAGTCACCAACTTGGCATCTTTTCTGGTACTCCTAAATCTTCCACATTCCCATCATCTCTGCAGTTCCAGCCTAAGGATTTTTTTTAAGTGAGTCTGGGATGGAACTGTGAGTAGAGAATCGCAGTGCATGAGGACTGATCTGGGGACAGGGACTCCTCAGCAGTGAGACACAGTCTGGTCTGGTGATGAAAGGAAAACTACTTAAAGATAAGAACAGACTCCTACCCTGGTGTGCAATTGTGTGGAGCATCTCAGAATCCTCCAGGAGCAGGAAACCACATTTATATTTTCAAGATGATTCTCTTAACATCATCCACTTCAGTTTTAAAAGAAGGAGTCAAAACCTTTTTGACTCTGGAAAAGTTCAGGCATTGTAGCCCAACCAGAAGAATCTCAGGCTAAAAGCCTTGACATTTGGCTATTTGGGCAGTAATGAAGCATGAATGCCAAGTGACTGAGGATGACAAAATGCTTCAACTCCGCTTTGTAGTCCTCCCCCAATGGGGAGGGGCTGGGATGATGGAAAAGCAAGTAGCTCCAGAGTGGACACGAAGTGAGCAACAGCAGTGGCTTGCAGTTGACCACCCTGTTTTAACCCTGGAAAACAAAGACACTGATAACTAATTTTGGTCCCCTCCTCAAACAGAGACACATTCAGTGGGTGACTTCTTACTTGTTTAAATAATGAGAATTCAGTGGTGAAACAAGCAGATAAAAACCTTTGTCATATGGAGCGTAAAATTTTCAGATTATGTAGGAATCATTTTGTCTAGAGAATTCCATTCCATGTCCAGTTTCAGAAATGTCCAATATATGACCAACACTGAAGAGAGAGGAAGATTTGGTAACATTTTATAGTTCTCACACTGTCTCTATCCCAGGTCCTATGTATGTACCCTCCTCAGGGATTTGGGAGTGATGGATGGGTACAAAGTGCACTTCCTTGCTCAAGGGTCAGTCCTGATGCCCTGGGCAGGACAGTTGTGGGTTCCCAGCATCATTCCATTCAGTTTGTTTCCCTGTACCATACTGTGCCTACCCAAGAGTCTGGAATCCAGCTTTGGCACCAACATAGAAGGCTTGGTGTGAAATGTGTACCACTTTGCCAAGGGCCTCGAGACCGAGGTTCTACCACAAGTGTGCTATGTGCCCTGTTGTCCTACCGAGGTCACTCAACAGGACGAGGAAGTCACGGAAGCTGTGGCCAAAGGGGAATCTGGAACTCTGCCCAGAGAGATCAAAGAAACTTTTCCACTGAAGTACTCCTGGAGCAAGAGACTGTTTCAGCTGTGCCATGACTAGTGAGATCTGAAGCCAGAGGACCAATTCTAATGCCCCAATAACAAAAACCCATATTTCCATCTGCTATACCAGAAGAGAGGCAAAATCACCTCTTCTCTATCCACAGAACAGCATTATTATAAAGTTCTCACCATGAAGGGACAGATGATAAAGGATCACAAAAAGGTTATGTGAGTCAAAGGGCTAAACTCCAACAGGGACGGTGGTTGTCACTTAATGCCAATGATATTATTTGCACCATCTTCTGGATGATTTTTTTATTTGCAAGAAGTTGTGGCTTTCTTATTCATTTTAAAATGGTTATTCACTCTTGAACCTAACTTTATATCCCTGCTCATAACAAAGGTGCTGTGTTTTACCAGCTTCATAAAAACCTGGATCTGCCCTTAACAGAAAATATATTTTAATGAGTCAGACTGAATAAATAATAGAATAAATCTGTGGCTCCAGGAGAAAACAATTCCTTTATCTTCTTAAAAAAACAGAAATAAAAACAAAACAAAAAAACCCTACTAACATTAGATTCTCCCTCTTACTTGGTCTTGAATCTACTGAAAAGGCTCTTACTTGGTCTTGAATCTACTGAAAAGGCAGTCAAGGCTGCTCAGAGTACTTACACCTACCAAACCTGCTTATCCAGACCTCAGTGGAAAAGGCAGGCATAAGCCCTGTCTTCTAAATGGGAAGAAGGCCAGTTTACCTGAGTCTATTTTTGGAAATAAATTAAAAGATGGGAAGCCCCCCAGATTGAAGAGCATATCATCTTATCAGTATATTTCTTTAGAAATGAGTTATGAATTCAGAGTCAGCTGCTTCCAGAAGTCTTTGTGTACCACATCACCCAATGTTTTCTATTTACTTGGGATTGAACGGCAGGGCTGCAAACCACAGAAGGGGAAAAGAACTGCCTGCCCATTTTGTTGCAACCAAACCAAAGGGCTCTTGATTTATCAGTACATTTGACACAGTCTTTATTGCGCTCACGGGGACGAGGCCGAGGATGGGTAGTGGAAATAAAGGTTGTAAATTTTATAAATGCAAGTCCTCCAAAGTAGGCCAATTGGTCAGCTGTGAACTTGGCAGCATCCTGAGGCATGAGTGCTGGGCAGCTCAGGAACACGATGTTCTCTTTCACTTCCGAGAGAAGAGGAAAGCAGAGTAAGAGCTCAACCCAGGACAGAGAGGGCTCAGCACAGACATGAGAAAGGGCTGCGGGACAAAGTAGAGGCTGGCGGGGAAGGCAGCAACCAAGCAGAAGAGGAAAGAAAGTACTTACAGCCTTAAGAGATAGTGTGGTCGTGGTGTTTGCTGAACCGACGTTCTGGAAAATTCAGGGCTTTTGTGTAGCTAGTGACTAAAAGCAGCAACTGACTTGTTTAATGCAAGAGAAATGATGAAATTCTGCAAACATGCTTGGGAGTGACACGGACTTTATAAGCTGCGAGTTTTAAAGATGTGTGGCAAAAAAAGTATATTAAAGACAGAAACACGGGCTTCTTTAGTTCTTCATTTAATAAGGACTTGCTTGGGCTCTCTCAAACCTCAATTTACATTTTATATTGTTTCAGTAAGTGTCTAGCTGTTAATGAATAAAATGATACAATAAGTAAAAATGATAAAGCCTTTAAAAAATGAGAGGATAATTAATATTGACAGGAATTACATAATGTCAATTATGAATATTATTTGTTTGGTCATTTTGTTTTATCATTAAAAAGGTTAGTTAATTTGAGTGCCAAGATAAAAGTTTTAGAAAAACTTGTTAAAATAATCATAGAGAAATTCAGACCTAGACAGAAGAATTTAAAGGTGAACCTGTCTCAGCATTGAATTATATCATTATAGAGAAACAGCTTAAGGTTTTCAAACAGCCAACCTTAATCAATCTGGTAATTTTACAGGAACTGCCAAGTTTACAAGGCTGTTTGAGATAACTGGACTCTTGTGAAAATGTTAGATTTGAGGAGATTTAAAGAAGCTATAGTCTCATAAAGTATTCTCCATTTTCAAAGCAGACGTTAAAGTCGTGGTCAACTTGTGATAAAATTATCCCTCAAAACTGGAAAGATTTGGTCACAGTTGTCCTAGAGGCTGGTCCACTGTTACAATTTAGAACCTGGTGGAAAGAAGAGGCTAAAAGTATAGAACAATGATGTAGGGCTAGAGGTATGGAAATTTCCCAAGATCAACTTCCTGGAGAAGCTGATTTTTCTAACATAGAAAGACAACCTTTATATGAAGACCACACCCTAATTTTATGCCAAATGGCTGCATTGAATGCTTGAGACAGAATTGAAGAATTAGGAAAGAAAATTGAGTCATTTACAAAAGTTATACAAGACCCGAAAGAAACTTTCACTAATTTCTTACCAAAGGCTGTGTTCAGCAGTAAATAGAATGCTATCAAATACCAGAAGCTAGACAGATAGTAATTGAATCTCTGGCTTTTGAAAATGCCAATTCACAATGCAAAAGGGTAATCAGGCTGCTAAAGGCAAGATCAACACCGTTGGAGGAATGGATCCAAGACACAATTAATATTGAATCTCATGAACATGATGACATTTCAATAGGAGAGGTAATTTCTAGATGTTTGAAAAAAATAATTATCTCAGACACTTTAATTTCAGTAAACAAAGTTACCTAAAAAGGGAGTGTAAACAGGGTGTTCAAAGAAACAATGTTTTTTTCAAAGGACAAGGGCAACAGAATGCCCCTCCCTTCTGGATTATGCAGATGATGTGATAAATGCAAACACTGAACTAATGAATGTAGATCAACCAGGGACAGACAAGGTAATCCTTTGCCTTGGGAAATGCCCTTAGAGGTTTCTTGAAGGCCCCCAATGCAAATTCAGTTCTAACGTTTCCTGCCATTGTAGAAAAAAAACCTTCCCAGAGCAATTAAATAACCAAATGCCTATTGTAAAAATCAATACTGCTTGGGGTGATAGGACAGCAGAGGACAGCACAGAGAACAAAAAATTCAAGAGAAAGCATAAAGCAAATTTTTTGGCAAACTTTTATAAATGAACAAAGACCAAAATTAAAAATATGAATAAATGGCATTCTTATTGAAGGTCTTGCAGACACAGGTATGGACATAACAATAATTGTACCAGAATCTTGACATCTAAATTGGCCTTTTCAGGAGGAAAATGTTCAGCTTTTAGGGATTGGAACATTACCTCAAGTGAAACAGAGCACAAGATGGCTTGAATGTATAGGGCCAGAAGGACTGAAAGGAAAATTAAAGCCATATGTGGCTAATAAAGCTATGAATTTATGGGACTGTGATCTATTACAACAATGGAATACCCAGATTGACATTCCTTCAACCTCAGAAATGAACCATAAACTAACATATGTTTCTTAAAAAATATTAGAAGGTAACATAACAAAGCTTAGATGGTGACAAGGAATTAATAGTCCAAGAGAATTAATATCTGAAGCTGAGGGAAAATTGGCTTTGGTGGAAAAGAAAATACAGGATGTGCATGTGAATTGTGTGGATCCAAAGCTTGACTGCATTTTGGTTATTTTTAACATCTAAAAATTCTCCTACAGTAATGTTAATGCAGTGGGGATATATTTAATTGGAATGAATGCTTTTACCAAATGAACAGAGTGAAAAATTATAAACGTATGTGGAAAAGATCTCTGATTTGATTTTAAAAGAAAAACTGAGACTTCATCAATTAGCAGAAAGAGATCCAGAAGAACTTGTAGTGTCTTTTACTAATGATGAAATTGACAAATAATGGGCAGAAAGTGAACCCTGGCAAAGAGCTTGCAATAACTTTTTGGGAGAGATTAACAACAAATATCACCAATGTGATAGAATTCAACTTATAGAGAACTAACTGGATCAATCCTTGCATTGTATGGGAAACACCCATATCTGGAGCCCCTAATTTATTTTCTTTTTTTTTTTTCATTTTTCTTTATTAAGGAATTTTCTACTCACTCCACATACTATCCACAGTTCCCCCCTCCTCCATCCTCCCACCCCCAGCCCTCTTTCCCAAGCCACCCTGCATTCCCACATCCCCCAAATCGAGGTCTCCCATGGGGAGTCAGCAGAGCCCAGTACACTGAGCCTAGGCCGGTCCAAGTCCCTTCCCACTGCACCAAGGCTGTTCAAGGTGTCACACCACAGGCACCAGCTTCCAGTAGCCTTCGCCAACTGTGTTACCTAAAGGATGGCCTCTTAATGTTATTGATTTAAAAGTTTGTTTCTTCTCGATATCCTTACAAGAAAAAGACAGAGAAAGATTTGCTTTCACCATGCTTACTTATAATAATTCTCAACCAGTTAAGAGATATCAATGGAGGGTTTTCCCAGAGGGAATGTCAAATAGCTTAAGCCTGTGCCAATAATTTTTTTTTTTGGTTTTTCCAACACAGGGTTTCTCTGTGTAGGTTTGCGCCTTTCCTGGATCTCACTCAGTAGACCAGGCTGGCCTTGAACTCACAGAGATCCGTCTGGCTCTGCCTCCCGAGTGCTGGGATTAAAGGCGTGTGCCACCACCACCCAGGGCCAGTAATTTTTATACAGATGTAAACAAACAAGGGAAGGCAGGTTACAAATCAGAAAATTTAAGTACATTGGTAAAAACGTCCTTATAATTTACTACAAAATTGGAATTGTATGCTATTCTGATGGTATTAATGGATTTTTTGGAACCTCTCAACATAATTAATGGTTCTCAGTATGCTGAAAGAGAGGTCTTACATATTGAGACTGCAGAATTTATCCTTGAGGAGTCAGAATTAACTTTGTTATTTATTGAGGTACAAGAAATAATCAGGAATACCAATCATCCCTTATAAATAGCTCACATCTGATTTCAGATGGGTCTGACAGGACTTCTAGCATAATGTAATGATGAGATTGATAAACTATTGATAGGTAATGTGTTGAAGGCCTCAGAATTTTATAAAATACATCATGTCAATAGTAAAGGTTTTAAAAAAGGATTTTTCTGTAACCTGGCAACAAGTCAAAAAAATTATAAGGAAATGTTCTACTTGATCCTCTTACAACCAACTCCACTACAAGCAGGATGTAACCCAAAGGGTATTCAGGGGAATGAAATCTGGCAGATGGATATGTTTTACTTTGTAGAATTTGGAAAATTGAAATATGTACACCACACCATCGATACCTATTCAGGATTTCAATGGACAACTGCTCTAAGTTCCAAAAAGGCTGATGCTGTAATCATGCATTTGTAGAAATTATGGCCATCAGGTTCATACCTGCACAAATTAAAACTGACAATGCCCTAGCATATATCTCTGGAAATATGACACATTTTTTTTGCTTATTACAATATACAGCATACTACAAGTATACCACACAATCCTACAGGCCAATCAATCATAGAAATATCAAATCAAACTCTAAAGGATATGCTAACTAAACAGAAATTGGTAACAAAATCCCCCAAACTGGACTGCATAATGCTCTATTAAATTTGAATTTTCTCAATGCTAATGAGAAAGGAACAACAGCAGCAGAGAGACATTGGATAATAGAAAAAAGTACAGAATTAGATTAGCCTATATACTTTAAGGATGTGCTGATCTCAGAATGGAAACCAGGATACATATTACATTTGGGACAAGGTTTTGCTTTTGTTTCTGTAGGAGAAGAAAAGCTATAGATACCATCAAAATTGATAAAGGTTTGATTTGAACAAGAGAGAAATCTTAGTTAGAAGAGGTGATAGTTCATCGATGAGCATGACTGTTCAATTTAAATTAACTTATACAACTAAGAAATGCTTTTAATTTAATCAGATATAACTTACCAAAAGGCATCCTCCCCAAAGTTAAGTTTGGTAAACTGTTTTTGTTTTTGTCTTTCAGGAGAATGAAGGCTAAAGAATCTAAAGAACACTGGAAAATGAGACATCTGAAGAAAAAAGACAAATCATCCAGAAAAAATGTCCCAAGAAAAGGAGTAAATTGGCCTATTGGTATATCACATATAAAATTTCATAAGTCTTCCTAAATGTTTGCTTCTGCTCTTGTCTACAAATATATAATGCAAATGGTCTTTATGTAATCCCAGTTCAATTAAAAATTAAAATTGGCTTTGGAATTGGAGCTTGGCTCTCTCCTTTTCTAAACCCAAGCATGCCTGTTAAAAGAAAATGCAAAATTTCATGTCAGAAGAACTAGCTGATATGGGACAGAGGAAAAAACAAAATTAAGGAACTATTCTATTGCCACTCATCTCATAATTTTTTGACTCTTTGAAACTTTTCTTAAGGTATGAATTTTATACCAAAATTAGTAAGATTAATATATATTTTAAACTTTTTGTCATGATATTAATGGTTATATAAAGTACTAATTAGTTCTAGAAAAAAGGCTTCATCTAGCTTCCTGTACATGTTTTCAGGTTTGATTCTCTATCAGTTTGCTGCAGAAAACCGTGTCTATACCTGACATCAAGTTTGAAGTCTCAAAAAGATGATGGGGCCCCACAATGATGATTTCATCAGAATGATGTTAATATCACTAAGATGACAAAAACCATCCAAACATTGATTTGGACTACAGACTGCTCAGAACAATTTTGATTTGGCTAGCTGAGATGATCCAGCCTCACCGACAACTTGAGCAAGGACTTGAGACAAGTTCTGCATTTTCCTATTATGCAGAGATTAGACAAGAAATGATACAGCTACCTCTTCCAGGACTAGACAATTAATTCAAAATTTTGCTTTTCAGGGATGCCTAAAGATGCCATCACCCCCAGACAGCAGGATGTAATTTTAAGAGCATGATGCACACATTCCCAAGAGGTGGAGTGGGTAATTTTCAGTCATTCAATGACTTATGGATAATTGTCATTTTCTAGGATGGATGGGTACAAGTAGTTATTGTTATTGGTCAGTAAAAAAGCTAAACAAAGGAGAGTAGATTTAGGGTTCTTGTTTAAAAAAGAAAAAGATAAAGAAAGAGTATATACATATACACACATACATACATACATACACATATATACATACATATGTATATATACATACATATATGATAAAAGGCTGATTATTGAATCTACTCTGAAAAGAAAAACAGAGGATTTAGATATACAATAAAGGGTAGATTATTGAATCTACTCTGAAAAGGAAAAAGAGAGAATATGGATACGATAAGATAAAAAGGTAAATTACTGAATCTACTGTTTGAAAGCAACTACTAGTTTTAAATGTTTTACATTGGACTGGATTTTTATTTATTGTATACAAATTTTGTATATTGATACAAATTTGAGATTGATTTTGTTAGAAAATACTGTGCATATATTTCTAAATCTTGTTCAAGGTACTACATCTGTACAGTTCACTTAACAATGTAATGCAATTTTCTAGTTCTTGAAAGTTATTACCAACTATTTAGGATAATAAAGAAGTGCAGGTTAGTAGTTAGTCATCATAATTGGAACTTGTAGTCATATTACGTATGTTTTCCAGGTCAAGCAGAAATATATTTTAGGTAGACAGGTCATCTTCAAACATTTCAGAGATCTATAGAATATGGCATTTTAGATGTTTTAATAACAAAGATTTTTCTCTTTTTTATGACAGTGAGACATTTCTCTTCCTGTCAGCACCAATCTATTTCAGAGAAGATGAAGAACACGGAAGAAACTCCATATGGAGTTTACTTTCTTTGTGGCAAATGATAGCCACTGGACAAGAAAATGCCCTCGCTTCAACTGCTAACAGTATGCTGTCCAAAATGGACAAGCAGGATACAAAAGAAAGGACTGCCAATCTTTGCCAAGACAAGTAGGAAGGCCCTTCAGAAAATCCTGTTTCACACATGAGTCAGTCAGATATGCTAGGCCTGTAGCCCTAGATTGATGCTCCAATGTTGCAGAAAAATCTTGGGAGACTCTCTAGGCAGCCAGCTCTTTCTGTCATTTCTCAAAAATTCTGTAAGTTGCTTTTATGCACTTCCTGTTTACTCAGTTAATGTTAATTACTTTTTGGGTCTCTGAGGGAGTTAAAGATTAAATAGTTATAGTTTTCTTTGTTAACACATTCATAAGAGAAACTCACTAAAGCTTTATCAAGTATGGAAGTTTGAAAGACACCAAAAGATAAGTCTGAGTTGATAATGCAAATTAGGATAGAAGGTGAATTAGATACAATCTTTTGGATTCACAAAGATAGGATAGATAATGGAATATTTTCTCTGAAATTGTTACATGCAAATGGACTAGACATTGTTGATATATTTATTGCCTGTATATTTTGTACATAGTTATTGTACTTATTATATTGAGTTTTTCTTATATTTGTTATAAACTTTTATTATTTTAAACCAAGAAAGGGGAAATGTGCTGACATTTTATTTGCTCTCTACCAAATAAAACTGCCTGAAAATCAGAAGCAGGAGCTAGCCACTAGTTAACCATCAAGGTCTGGATGTCCGTACATACAGACAGGAAGAGACAGAGTTGGGCAGAGAGAGAAAATGATAAGGTGGTGTGAGGAGAGGAGTTTGATCTTTTTCAGTGGAGGATTTCATAGTGGTAAGAACTAGTGGCTTGTTGCTCTAGCTGTCTGGTCTTTCAGTTTCTACCCCAATATCTCACTCTGGGTTTGTTATTAATAAGACGTTTTAAGATTTTTGTTACATTGTTTAGTAACAAGAGATGGCCAAGCCAGTTGGGACTCAATCTCCCCCAGTATCAGGAGACCTTATTAGGATCTCCTTTATATATTCTAGAAAGTCTTCAATGCACTAGGTTTCTATACAATCCATCAAATGCTCCTAAATCAGCT
This sequence comes from Peromyscus attwateri, assembly GCA_902168425.1. NCBI lineage: Eukaryota > Metazoa > Chordata > Mammalia > Rodentia > Cricetidae > Peromyscus > Peromyscus attwateri. The sequence continues at coordinate 16,489 of CABHPP010144690.1, read as the reverse complement.
GTCTCTTCCCAGATTCCCTTCCTCAACCCCATTTCTCTTCACACTGCCCACCATACACCCCATTCCTGTCCCCCACACACCAGTCCACCCATAAAATCTATTCTATTTCTCCTGCCCTCAAAAGATTCATGTGTTCTCCCAGAGGCTTCTTCTATACCTAACCTCTCTGAGTCTGTGGATTATAAGTTGGTTATCATTTTTCTAATGGCTAATACCCAACATAAGTGAATACACACAATATTAATTGTACTAGGCCTAGTTTATCTCTCTTAAGATGTTTCTTTTTTCTAGTTCTATCCATTTGCCCATAAATTTCATGATGTCAATTTTTTTTTTTTTGCTACAGGGTCTTTCCGTGTATCTCTGGTTGTCCTAGAACTTGTTCAGTAGACCAGGTTGGTCATGAACTCACAGAGATCCCTCTGCCTCTGCCTCCTGAGTGCTGGGGTCAAAGCCATGTACCACCATTGCCCAGCTGATGATGTCATTTTTAAACAGCTGAGTAACACTCTATTGTGCAAATTTACCACATATTCTCTCATATGGAACACATACACACATAGGACATGAACTCAGACATCTTACACAGTCTTAGGCAGCTCATCACAGAACCAGGCAGCCATGCAATTATTAAATGATTATTTTTAAATATTTCACAAGATTCAGAGAATACCAGCCCTGTGTACCTCATCTCCAGTAATAAATAACATCTACCATTCTCCACACGAAGTAATTGACCTATATTTGTGCTGCTTGCTCTGTAGTCCATATCATCTAAAGGTGTTTCCTCAGCCCACACTCATCAATGAGCTCTCCCACTGGCAATACATATTGTAGAAAGCAGCCAAAAATATATGAGCATGACAATGGAATAAGAACAGCTTACACATTGAACATAGGCTTTATTCCCAGTTACTAATGGGTTCTAAGCTACTGAACACAGTGCTGCTTTGGAGTCACTACTGGGTTCTAAGATAAGCATGAGCAAATAGATAATGAAGGATAAAGCTGAAGAAATATATCATCAGAAGGAACTGACTTCACAGAAGTAGTTCATGTTTCATAACTCAAATACTCAACTTTGTTTGTCATGGAGAATGATGGCATGGGCATTTCTGGACACAGTATAAGAGTAGGAATTTCTGGATTTGACCTGATTATTGGAGCAACACACAATGGAGAGCAGGGATACTGGATGGTTATATGGTCTCTATGAGTGATGTAGCATGGGCCATACAGCTCATGCTCTATGAATGGTGGATGCCATACACATGAGACTGAGGCTCTCTGCTTTGCACTTGGGAATAGAACACACAGTGTGTCCACATGAACTCTGATTGTCATGGGTCGTTTCAAATCTTTACCTTCACATTCTGTTGAGATCATTTCTAATGGTGTTCAAACAAAGAACTCATTGACACTGTCCTGGGACCAATCTGCCCAACATTGCTTTCTCCCATGGACCTCAATACCCAGGGATTTGAGTTGATGTCATAGGACCTGAGGCTGAGATGTCTTCAGATATATTTTCCAAACAATGTTTTTACCTCTGTGGTAGACCTCAACTGCAGAGCCCTATTACAGAGACTGCTTGTCATTTCTCAAGGGTAGTGGGGTGATCTGGAAAACATAGCATCTCATCCACTTAAGTGGCCTTTCCAGTGGGCAGCATACATAAATGCAGATGTGTATACATGGGTATCCATTTGATTAACTGGTCTGCATCCACAATCCACACTATCGACTTAGTGATTTGGAGACAGAACCTGATGCTCCCTTTGAATTTCTTCTTCTGGCTCATGAACACCCCCCTCATCATGTCCAGTTTCACTCACCCCAAGTGTTTTTGGAGAATGAAAGAGAATGAAGACAAGTATGAAGATGTGGTGAGAAGTTATTCATTTTTCCTTGAGGCAGATCAGACACCCATGGGAAAATGGAATTACAGCTCTGTTCTGGATATGCTGTAAGTGTTTTTGCATTTTTCATGTAAATGTCATGATATATAATACTTGATAGGGTTGTGAATAGGCAGAGATGTAGCATGAATCTTAAAAGTTCTTATTAATAAAATCAAACCTGAGCCAGATATTGGGGTGAACTGGAAGATCAGAGAACCAGAACAAGCCTGGTTCTCAATGCTGTGAGCTTCTGTCCTTTTCTCCCAATCTTATCACCAATAACTGATACAAAATATATTTTGATTTTTAATAACCACTGTTTTCCCACTATCAAACAGTGAGACATTAGTTTTTCTTTCAATTAGCCTCCATTTACAAGGCTGAGAGCCAAGTGGAAGACAGAATTCTTTACTTTGTTCTATCAAAGGCAGCCTTCCTTTTTCCAGGTGCCATTGTAAGGTAGACAGTGGTGTCCTAAGACAAGAAACTCCAGACTACTACAATGAGTTCAGTAGTCACAAGGTACATTCAAATCTCATCCAGAGTCTGCTAATGTTACATGTATCAGTGTGTGACTCCTAGTGCAGAGGCAGGGTCTCTAATATTTGTGCCACTCCTCACTGGGGAGAGTATCCATGTAGCCATTTAGTTCAGCTTTCAGGTACTCTGCATGTGATCACTCCACACCTCTGAAGCTGTGATGAGAAGATGTATGAGATCTGTCTACTGTGAAGTACTTGGGTGTGTCCTTTGTCCTTCCCTCACTTGAACACATGCACAGTCACAGGCTTTAGGTATTACAAAGACCAGTTCTATCTCTATCTTCAAAGTCAAAAAGGAATGTCTGCATTTCAAATGCTGTGTTTTCATTCTGAAAAAGCTAGGACATCACTTATAGTGGTGAGTGCTTAATCCCCTTCTCACTTGCTATAGTGGCAGGAGCTTCCTGTGGTAGCTATCAATGTTTAAGAACTGGGATGGAGAGGCTACACACTAGGTCATCTCTGCTACTGTAAAATATGTAGGTGTCTGATGTTTTTAAGTCTAAATATTTTATTCTCTGATAGTTACACTATATTTGCTCTGTATCTCTTTCGATAATGTTACTAAGGATGGCTGCATATTTTACCAATATGGACACTACACACATTTTGTTCTGAGATTTGCTGGCAGTTGTTTCTCAATCACATCACCTTAGGCCATCCTGTAATCTCAAGTAATCATCATTTCTTAAAGTTGTATGTGTGCAGAATTTTGTTTGTTAGTTGAGTAATTCTAAGCCATTGATGTAAAAACCTATTTGTACTAGTAATGTGGTGGGTTTGCTGTTTTTCACTGAAGTTGGGTATGATGATGTGACCAACATTATTCTTTTAGTTCAGAACTGCTATGCCCATCAATGGTATTTTTTTATCATATGAATTTCACCTCTCTTTTTCTCTTTATACAAAGAATGAGTAAATGTCTGTAGGAGTCAACTCTAAGTCTCTAGGTTATTTTTTTAATGTAGTCATTTTCACAGTATTGACTATTTCAATTTATATTCATGGAAGATTTCCCCATCTTCTAATGACACACTTAATTTCCTCATTACTTTAAACTTTTCATCATTGATGTCCTTCAATTTTTATTAATTTCTGAGGCATATTGTGAATAAGGTTTTCTTTTTTTAAATTATTTAATTTTTATTATTTTATGTACATTGGTATTTTGCCTACATATATGTCTGTGTAAGGGTGTCAGATCCCCTGGAACAGGAGGTGCAGGGAGTTGAGAGCTCCCATGTGAATGCTGGGTATTGAACCCAGGTCCTCTATAAGAGAAGCCAGTGCTCTTGACCTCTGATCCCTCACTCCAGTCCCTAATGAGGTTTTCTTAATTTCTTTCTCAGCAAATGTGTTCTGTTGCAGGAATCTTAAAAGTTCTTATTAATAAAATCACACGTGCGCCAGGTATTGGGGTGAACTGGAAGATCAGAGAGACAGAACCAGACACAGCTACCTCACCTTGCCGGATCCTCAGCTGGTCTTATTTCCACAGACTGGAGGCCTCTGAGTCCTCATCCAGAATGGGTTTCAGCTGAACTGCTGCTCAAAGCCTGAATGCTTAACCAGGCCAAATGCTTAACCCGCCAAATGCTTCTAGTTCCTGGTCCTCACGCCTTATATATCTTTCTGCCTTCTACCATCACTCCCTGGGATTAAAGGCTCGCTTTCTGGGATTAAAGGCGTGAGTCACCATGCTTGGCTGTATCCTTGAACAGATGGATTTCTGCCTCTGGAATGTTAGGATTAAAGGCGTGTGCTACCACTGCCTAACCTTTATGTTTAATATTGTGGCTGTTCTGTCTCTGACCCCAGATAAGTTTATTAGCGTGCACAATATTTTGGGGAACACAATACCATCTCAGTGTTCTTTGTACATAGGGAAGCAAATGAGTTTTGTGTTAATTTTGCATTCTGCCATTTTGATGAAACCATTTTCTCTGGAGTGTTTATGATCTCAAATATGGAAGTGTCTTAGTGATTTCCTTTTACTATTTGGGTGACCTGCCAACTTGCTTCCAAAATAGGACTTCCAAAGAGTCTTATACTTACTTATGAATGGCCAGCCTTACCTTGCCTCTTTCTAGCCAGCTTTTAGTAACTTTAAATATCCCATATACCTTTTGCCTCTGGGCTTTTGTCTTTCTCTGTTTCTGTATTTCTTTCTTTACTTCTTACTCCATGACTTGAGGTGTAGCTGGGTGCCTGGCCCCTTGAGTCCTCCTCTCCTCCTTTTTTGCTTCTTGTTCTTTCTTCCCAGATTTCTTCTCCTTTTTATCCTCTCTGCCTGCCATCCCTGTCTATCCTTTCTCCTGCCTACCTACTGGCCATTCAGCACTTTATTAGACCAACTAAGTGTTTTAGACAGGCATAGTAACACAACTTCACAGGGTTAAACAAATGCAACTTAAAATTATGCAACACAACTTTGCATCATTAAAACAAATGTTCCCTAGCATAAATAAATGTAACACATCCAAAAATAATATTCCACAACAAAAGCATGTCTTCTTCAAGTGAGGAAACTTTGACTTCTTCCTTTTCTATTTGCATCCCTTGTATGTTATCTCTCGTCCTTTTGCTTTGGCTAAGATGTTAGTCATTGCATAGCATAAAATGGAGAAAGAAGCAGGGCATGGTGGTGAACAATTTTAATCCTAGAACTCAGGAGGCAGTTCCAGACTGGACTGTGTGGTTTTGAGGGTTTTTTTTTTTTTTTTTTTTTTTTTTTTGCATAGTATGTTCCAGGCCAACCAGAGTTGCCTTCTGTGGTGATTTGAAAGAAAATGGCCCCCAAAGGGAGTGGCACTATTAGGAAATGTGGCCTTGTCGAAAAAAGTATGTCACTGTGGGGGCAGTCTCTGAGGGCTCTTTTCTCAAGCTTCCCTCAGTGTGACATTCAGTCCACTTCCTGTTGCCTCTGAGTCAAGATGTAGGACTCTCAGCTCTAGCACCACATATGCCTGTGTTCTGCCATGCTCCCGTTTGTGATGATAATGGAGTGAATCACTGAAACTGTAAGCAAGCCACTTCAACTAAATGTTTTTTATTTATGAGTTGCTGTGGTCCTGGTGTCTCTTCACAGCAATGAAGAACCCTAAATATGACATCTTTTATGATTCTGTCCCATCCTCATTCTCAGAATGGATGATATGGATGCCCTTATCTTGTTCCTGCTTTTAGCAGAAATACCTATAGTTTCTTTCTGTTTATTACATTGTTGGCTCCTTGTCATAAATATTATTACAGTGTTGGTCTATACTTTAGTTTGCTTTGTTGCTGTTATAAATCACTGACCAAAACAAAGTAGTAGAGGAGATGTTTTATCTTGCTTTCCTGTCCTGATTACAGTCCATCACTGAAGAAAGACAGGTCAGAAACTTAAGCAGGAACAGAGGCAGGAACCATGGAGGAACACTGCCTACTGACTTGTTCTCCACGGTTCGCTCAACTTGCTGTCTTATACAATCTTGGTCTATATGCCCAGGGATGGTTTGGACCATAATGAGCTGTGCTGCAGGAATCAAGGTACCAATCCCCAGCCCCTATGCAGGGTCCTCTGAGGAACTGCTTCTCAGGAGCTAGGGAAATGTGAAAGATATCTATAATAACTTCACACACACGGGCAGATGCTCATCATTCTATGTGCTCTTTATTGTTGTGTTCTTTGTTTCTTCCATCTTTATTCTCCTACCTGCTTTGAAAGGTAAAATCTCTTTTCTCCAGTGGAGTCTCACTGAGAATATTATTAGACACACTTTAGGACCAATCGCATGTACAAGAGTAGTTTGATAACACAAAATGGACAGAATGGTATTTTTGTAGACTTTTTGTCTCATTTTGCCTCCCTTGTGCTTTTTTTTGTCTGTTTCTTTTTCATATTTATTATTACATTTTTATTTATTTATTTTCTTGATTTTACTTTCCACCCAAAACTTCCCTTCCTTTCCATTCCCTCTTCCCAGTTCCCCCTCCTTTATTCTCCCAGGTCTCGCCATCCACTCTCCTTCTACTGTTTATGTTTAGGTACAGGCAGGCATCCCATGAATATCCCGAGCCATGGTTTATCAAGCTGCAGTGAGACCTGGCACCCCTCCTCCACTAAGGTTGGATCCAGCAGGAGGAAAGGATCATCATTGCAGGCCACAAAGTTAGAGATATCTGCCCCCACACTCAATGCTAGGAGTCCTACATGAAGACCAAGTTACACAATTGTAACATATAGGCAGAGAGAATAGGTCAGTCCCATGTAGGCTCCCTGGTTGTCCGTTCAGTCTCTGTGAGGCCTTCTGAGCCCAGGTTAGCTGATTCTGTGTGTTTTCTTGTGGTATCCTTGACATCACTGAGTCCTGCAATCCTTCCTCTCAACCTTCTGCAGGATTCCCCATGCTCTGCTAATGTTTGGCTGTTACAATTTGTCCCAACTACAAGATATGTTGGAGTAAAGATGGTGCAGAAATTGTGGGAGTGACCAACTGATGACTGGCACAGCTGGAGACCCATACCCTGAGAGGGAGTTCCCCCATGTGAGCCAGGACTCAGAAGTGGGATATCCTAGAGACCTAGGATAGAACCAAACATGAATGCCAAAAAAGTCAATGAAATGATTCCTGATATTATTCTGCTATACTCATAAATTTATATCTAGTCCAACTGTTTTAAGAGAGCCTTCACCAAGCAATTTATGGAAACAGATGTCCATTTGCTTTTTGATGTTTATTTTTATTTTTGTTTTTGTGGTTTGTTTTTTTGCAGAGCTGAGTACTGAACCCAGGGCCTTGTACTTGATTAGAGCTCTATAACTGAGATAAATTCCCAAACTCTTTTGTCTTTTTTATGCATTTTTATTCTCCCCTTTTAGATTTTGTTTATAAAGAAAATTAGAGAGAAAAATAATATAGAGGTAGGTGGGTAAGGAGTTGGAGAGGACACAGAAGAAATTAGGAGAGGAGAAAAACATTACCAAAATACACTCTAGGAAAAAATACAGTTTAATAGTAGGCAATCCCCCCATATATAAAGTGGAGTAGAGACAGTCTGCTCAAGAAATGCTAGTGGAAAACCTGCCAACCAGAGGTCGAAAAGAAGTATCTCCCAGCCATTGTCCTGTTCCAATATCAAGTCCAAATGGATCAAAGACTTTAGTGTAAGTCCTGAAACCATGAAACTGATAAAGACAACAAGTAGAAATCCCTTCAAGATATCGAATAATTCAGGAAATAAGACCACAAATTAACAACTGTGATTGCATAAAATTAATTTTGTCTGTATTCAAAAAAGTTATGAGCTGTGTAAGAGGCAGCCTACAAACCGATGGAAAAATATCTACTGTCTATATGATACTGAAGAATATCTAGAATATAGAAAGAATTAATAAACTGAGGCTGTAGACACAGGTCAGCAGTTAAGAACACTTGCTGTGCTATCAAAGAACCTGAGTTCAGTTTCAACCAACAATGTTGGCAGGCACCTTAAAATCACTTAAAATTCCAGCCCTGAAGGATCCAGCTTCCTCTTCTGGCCCCCATGAGAACTGCATTCTCAAGTCCCCTGCGCGCACACACACACACACACACACACACACACACACACACACACACACATCTTTTATCAAATGTACGTCCAGTACTCATATAGCCAAGGTGAAATTCTCTATCAAAGTAGACAAGAACATATTTATTATATTTGTGACAACCACTCTCATTAACTTTTTAGTTTTTTTTCAAGCTCCCAAGCATCTCCTGTTTTTCCAACCTTACAACACTGGGGAATTTGTCAAGCTATATCTGGAAAGACATAAAATGCATGATAGTCTTTGTATTAACTACGAAGCATCCATCTAGAGAGACTTACCCATACTGAACCCTGTGCCCTTATTTTCAGAATACCAACTCCAAACTACCAGTTTGTTCTGCCTTTTGCTTTTGCTGTGGAAGAAATCAACAGGAGTTTGTATCTTCTACCAAATGTGTCGCTCATATTTGACTTTGTCCATAACTATTATGATGATAAAGAGGTACTTCAAAATTTCATAGATGATTTAGCAGAAATGCATATTTTTCTCCTTAACTACATCTGTGAAGATGAGACCAAATGTGTAGTAGCAATTACAGGACCAATGTTAGCAACATCTGTGAGGGTGACTCCAGTTCTAAGGATCTACAAATATCTACAGGTGAGGTTGTTTGGGTGGGAAAGAATTGAATTTTTCTCCTTAGTTGGGATAGCCTGATGCTAAGGAGGATATGAGGGGGAGATTGGCTTCACATTCATGTAAATCAGTTTCAAGTGTGATTAATCAGGCACTCAATGGGACATTCACAATTCATTAGTTGATATATAGATGAGAAGAAGAATTAGCAGAAGAAGAAAAAATCAAGGGGATTTTCCTTGAACAAATTGTAGAAATTTGATTTTTTTCAGGTTTCCAACAGTGTAGTGTAACTGTAGTAATAAGGAAAATTGTCTCCCTGTCATTTCAAACTGGTGCTTCACACACCTCAGGGCTCTCATTGAGATTTCTGACAGTCCTCTACCTCATGCTTCTCCCTGTGTTTTATGTCCTTCAGATCACCTATGGACCTTTCCATCCTATCCTGAGTGATCGTGAACAATTTCCCAATTTGTATCAGATGGCCCTCAAGGACACAGCTCTGGCCCTGGCCATGGTCTCTTTGATGATTCACTTCAACTGGAACTGGGTTGGGCTGGCCATCTCAGATGATGACCAGGGTCTCCAATTTCTCTCAGATCTGAGAGGAGAAAGTGAAGTCCAAAGAGTCTGCTTAGCCTTTGTGATCGTGATCCCAGTCAACATGGAGTTATACATGTCAAGAGCTGAAGTGTATAACAACCAAATTGAGACATCATCAACAAATGTTGTTATCATTTATGGTGACACAGACAGTACTCTAGCTGTGTGCTTTAGAATGTGGGTATCACAGGGTATACAGAGACTATGGGTCACCACTTCACAGTGGGATGTCATTACAAGTAAGAGAGACTTCACCCTTGACTCATTCCATGGGACTCTTACTTTTGCACACCACCATGCTGAGATTTCTGGTTTTAAAAATTATGTTCAGACATTGAACTCTTCCAGATACACAGACATATTCCTGGCAGGACTGGGGTGGATGTACTTTAGCTGTGAAGCCTCCACCTCTAACTGTAAGACACTGGAGAACTGCTCATCGAATGTCTCACTGGAATGGTTAATGCTACAGAGTTTTGACATGGCCTTTAGTGATGATGCTTATGATATATACAATGCTGTGTATGCTATGGCCCATGCTCTCCATGAAATGCTTCTTCAACAAGTAGAAAATCAGCCAATCAACACTGTGAGAGCACTGGATTCTGACTGCTCACAGGTACTGTATCTTTCAGTGGATGGTACTTGGTGTCATCAATGCTATATTCTTTAAGAATCTCTGACTTGCTGAAACCAATATTTGTCATATGTGGTGTTCACTATAAGGGATGGTTTGCATAAGTGTACTCAACTGATTCTGACCCCACTGTAGGCTCTGGGGACCTTATCCCTCTTGATTCTCTGAGATCAACATCACAGGAGATAGTGTTGAGATTCAGATCAGTACCTACTTGTGTGCCTGTGTGTGTGAGTATATTTGTGTCTGATTGTCTTTATGTCTTTGTGTTTGTTTCTGTGTACGTGTTTGTGTCTTTATGGGTGTTTAAATGCACTTCTGTGCCTTTGTATGTGTGTGTATAGATGTGCTACTATGTATGTATGAATGTCTCTCTCCTGTGTTTGTGAGTAACTGTGTATATGAGCATATATTTGTTGTGTGTACATACGTCTGTTTGTGAATGTTTTTATCAATGTGTTTCTCTGTGTGTGTTTTGTGTCTTCATGTGCCTGTGTGTCTCTGTGACTGTGTCTGTATTTGATTGCTTAGGTCTATCTGTATGTGTGTGTTAGTGTGTATATGTGTGAATGAGTGTGGTTGTATTATGTATGTGCCTCTGCATGGGTATCTGTGTGGAATTGTGTGTGTTTGGATGTGTGTTTGTTTGTTTGTGTGTGTGTGTGTGTGTGTGTGTGTGTGTGTATGGTGCATATTTATGTTTGATGTTTGTGTGTATGTCTGTGTTTGTGTTTGATGGTTTCCCCTGAGAGAACTAAAATTCTAGGAACACAGTGACTTTATTTATTCACATGCTTTCATTGAGTTTCTCCCTTGGGCACCTTCAATAAAGTTGCCTTAGGATAAAATCAGAACAGATTTTCAGACTTATATTAAAGGGGTATAGAATAAAGAGTGTTGCCTATCTTTCAGCTTCACCTATTTCTGAAGAATATGCACTTTGTTAATCCTGCTGGAGATGTAATAAATATGAATCAGAAAGAAAAACTGCAAGCCGAGTATGGCATTTACCACATTTGTAATTTCCCCCATGGTGTTGGACTTAAGGTGAAAGTAGGAGAGTTTAAGCCATATTTTCCACATGGTCACCAGCTCCAATTATATGAAGATATGATAGAGTGGGCCACAGGAAGTAGACAGGTGGGTCTGACCAAAATGTACTGATGCACACCTCACAGTTGTAACCAGTGTCAAGTGAGGCCATTTGGGTTTCCCTGTGACTTAGTGAAATTAGAAAGATGGTCATGTAAAGACTCAACTTTAAACTTCTATATGATGTTTCTTCACTTCAGTTTTTAAAAATATGATTTTTAAATAATTTTTTGAAAATCAAAGCCACACATATGATATAGTTTTATCATATCAGAAACTCTCTGATTTATAAACAAATATAAAACTAGATATGACCAATGTTTGATATTATTCCCATTAAAGTTATCAATATTCTCTTGGTACCATTCTGATTGCTGCCCATTGCCTTTCTTCTCTTCTGTTGAATCTCTAATCTGCATGCTGAAAAGACTGAAACTAATTGTAAGGAAAGATTTGGAACTAGGAATAGATATGCAAGTCATTAATTTATATTCTATAATTTTAATGAAGCACTTTGACCAGGAGGTCCTAAATTCCCCACTTCTTTAACAATATATCACATTTTCATGGACAACCTTAGATATTTTATTTACTATAACTTGTTTTTGAAACTATTTTTTGTATATGGATGTTTTGTTTGTATATATCTGTGTTCCATTTGAGTACGAGGTATCTAAGTATACCCGGAGATGGATTAAGATACTGAGGAACTGAATACAAATTTGAGCCTAAGTGTCGGAGTGGGAGATTGAACAGCTAGTGTGACAGATTGCTGAGCACCTCTCCAGCCCTGAATCATAACTTCTAAAAGAATCATTCATTAGAAGAGCATTTCTTTGCACCTTTGTTTTTTTTTTTTTTCGGTTTTTCGAGACAGGGTTTCTCTGTGTAGCTTTGCGCCTTTCCTGGAACTCACTTAGTAGTCCAGGCTGGCCTCGAACTCACAGAGATCCGCCTGGCTCTGCCTCCCGAGTGCTGGGATTAAAGGCGTGCGCCACCACCGCCCGGCAAAGGTTGTGTGTGCCAGTTACCTTGGTTTTCTTTTTGGTCTTTTTTTCTTATTTTGTCTTTTTTTTTTCCAGAGCTGAGGACCGAACCCAGGGCCTTGTGCTTGCTAGGCAAGCGCTCTACCACTGAGCTAAATCCCCAACCCCGCATCTTAGTTCTTGCATAACTCATTCAAACAAACAAAGAAATAAACAATGAAATATAAAAGATTTGTTTTGTTTCCTTATCTGGTTGGACAGGCACTCATAATCATCATAATTTGGCTTTGAGAAAATTTGTAAATAAAATATCGCATTATGTGTCCCCAGTTATATTATAGGTAATGATTCTGATGTGTCTGGTTTTATAGTGTCTGAACTACATTGCCTTCTACAATGTTGTGTGTTGGATTTGAAAGGGGTTTACTTCCAGAAAGTGTGCAAACTTCATTTGAAGTGATATTTCAAGTTGCTCAAATAGAGTTGAATCAAGAGTTAACATTCTATTTTCACAGTGATGAGAAACTAATGCTCAGAGAACAGAGCAAATGGGATGAATTTTTAGCTACTGGCCTGTTCCACTAGATCAGAGGAGAGCAATGAAATCACAAGTCTGCTTCTACCAGGCCTAACTTGAACATTACAAAAACATCAACCAAAAGGGTAGGCAGGACTAAAATCAACCCAATATGTACCATATTCCAGATATGCAAATCGTAATGAAGAAATGAAACTTGCAAACAGTGAGGCAGCAGGACTCCAAATGATACAATCATAGGCTTATGTGACAGTGAAATCAGTGACATACTAAACAAAGACTGCAAAGAATAATTGTAAGGATGTTCAAAAAATCAAAGAGTTAAAAAAATCACCTCTAAGGACAATCCAATTAGATCACAAACACTTGCAAATAATAAGGAATAGAGTGAAGATGTGACAAAAATTCAATAAAGGTACAATAACAATGAAGAATTCATACTAACATTCTGAAAATGAAAGACACAACAATTCAAATAACAAACTTAAAAAAAAGTCTTACTAAGAGAATATCTCAAGTAGAAGACAGGCTATCGAGACTTGAAACAAGACAGATGAATTATAATTCAAACTATGACAAAGATAAAACAATAAGGAAGGATGAAGAAAACACAAGAGACTTAGGAGACATCAGTAAAAGACCAAATTAAGAAAGCACAGGCACAAGAGCAGGACAACATGTGAAAGGACCTTACGTATTTCTGATAAAATGGCAGCCAAAATTTTACCAAATGCTGGGGGAAACATGGCCATCCAGATACAGGAGGCAGTCCGAGTGCCTAACAGACAGGTTCAGAAAAGGATATTTTGAATTTTGAATATTACTTAAAATCTGAATTAGGCAGAATAAAGAGGAATTTTAGGTTACAAGAGAGAAGATCAATTTCATTGAAAGTCTCCATCATAATCACAGTAGCTTTTTTCATAGACACTTTAAAAGGAGGGAGTATCAATTATGTTTTTAAAACAGAGACAAAATTTTCAACTTCAACTACTATACACAACAAAGCTATCCTTCATAATTTCAGGAAGATGGAAGAACTTGTAATGATGAACACAAATTGCAGGAATATTTAGCTACTGGAACATCACTAAGGAAGACACTTCCACAGTGTCTTTACATATCACACTCCTTCACACTGAATATTAAGATAAAAAGTAGATGTCTCAGGAACACTGATCACTAGACAGAAAAGCAAAGGTTTGAAATACATCAAACCTTACAAAAACACAAATTGACAATAATCACAAATAATCACAAATAACTTTCATTAATAACTGAATTTGAAGAATCCCACTCTCTAATCAAAGGACACAGACAAGGAATTTTAAAACAAACAAACAAACAAACAAACAAACAAACAAACAATACTGTGTTGCTCAGAAGGTAAACACTGCGCTCATAAAAAAGAACAGAGTCTCCCCAGTACAGGAAAAAGACCATTCCAGGTAAAATGATTCAGAAAGAAGAAAATTGTAGTCTAATCATTGAACATAGACAGAGAAATTCTCAAGTAAATACTGGCAAACAGGTCTCAACAGCACATCAGAAAGATGAGTCCCTAAGTGTGGTGATGCTTCCCAGAATTAGTGAGCAAATAAAAAAATAGATCAACAATATGACCAGAGGCCAATTAGATGAAGACAACTTCTCAATTAAGTTTCTCTTCTTTCTTATATCTCTGCTTTGTGTCAAGTTGACAAAGCTAAGCTACACAATGGGTGGGTGGGGTGTTCAGTTCAGGCATTCCAGTGGTGACACAACATATACTCCTCGATCTTCCTGAACTTTTAGTAGTTCTGAAGAACCTCAACATTTCATCAATTTGTTCTCACATATTCCTGTGTGGCCTTGTACAAAGTACTGAAAGAAATTTGTTCACTCAGGTCATGTATAGAAAGAAAACTTGTTAACTACTCAACATGATGAGATGCTATAACTATTGAAGGAGTAGTCAAACTCCTGGCCCAGCATCTGTCTGCTTTTCCTCAGATGCCCTCTGCTGTGTGCAGTGTTGATTGTCACCCTGGATTCAGAAAATTCCAACAAAAAGGAATGGCAGCCTGCTGTTTTGATTGCATCCCCTGCCCAGCAAATGAGATTTCCAATGAGACAGGTAAGTGTTTACTGCAGGGAGAAATCCTTCAGATTGACTGATTTCTGCTATCCACACTGCACTTTGGAAGGGGCCAGGAAGGGTGCTGCACTGCTGTGTGATATTCACCAGAGAAGACTGCTCAGACATAGGTTTAAGCCAAATAATGTCTTCATTAGCTAGATGTCATCTACAGTTGATGTGCAGGACCCCAGTGTAGCACTGAGCCTTTCTCAGGGTGAGATTTGAAGCAAAAGAACCATGTTCTGGGTTGACATACTTCAGTTACCAAGAACAGTGAGCCAAAAGTGTATCTACAGAAGCTAAAAAGCAAAGTTAGTACATTTTGAGACTTTCCCAGAAGTAGAAGGACTATGATGGATTAGGCCTTTGCTTCAGTTTGGCAGGTGGTGCTTCTAGGTGGTGAGTTTTATAGTCTGAGTGGTACTTCTATCATGGAGTCAGTTGAGCTAGGGAGGGTCTGGGGACCTACTAAGTTCTGTGGCCCTTTTACAGCACAAATAAAATCTATTCCTTTCCTAATTTTGTTTTACAAGTATGTGATCAATAATAATGTCCTTAAACATAACAACCTGTGCCTTCACATATATCTTTGACTCACTGTAAAATCATTGCTGGTAGTATTTTGTAAAAGAAAGTGTTTTGAAAAATCAAACAGCCCTGTGAGGGAATTCTACACTCTATCTGTCCAATGATTATATACCTGTAAAGTGACATGTAATCTAGATTGGAATCATGAGTCTTTGTAAATAGTTGGTTATTCATTTATCCTTCTTGAACGTATGTATGTGTTTCTGTGTGAGTTTATGTGCACGAGATTGTGGAGGCCAAAACAGTGCATAGAAGCCCCTGGACCTTGAGTTACAGACAGGTATAAGCTTCCACATGGATGCTGAGTCCAAACCCTTGTTCTCTGCAGAGGTGTAAGCACTCTTAATGGTTGAGTCATCTCCTGCCAGTGAAGTCATGAATCCTACACAACTTGTTCTTGCCACTGCCCACAAACATTGCTGACAAAGACAGATATTGAGTCACTGTATGTTGGGATGGTAAATAATTATTTTGGTGGTGGGCATGCTGTTTATATAGCATTTGATGAATGGCTAGTATTTTGTGTTATCATTTAGCTGACATATGAGTGGGGAAGACAGCATGAAGATGTGAATTCAGGGTGGTACCATAAGGCTTCAATGGGAGCCTGCTAAGGAAACTTTGGGAGGATGCAAGTGCTGTTACTTCCATGTAAGGGAGGTTTTCGGAGAGTTTTGACTGATGCCATTGTAGGTTGTGGTGACTAAAGAGTAGTAACTGTGGGTAAAATTACTAGAAACAGCTAAACATTAGAGAGCAATATGTCATGCAATTTCCAGAATTCCTGTTTACATGTTCAATATGATTTCATATCAAAAAAGTGGGGATAAGTGTGGACACTTGATGTAGAGAAAGACAGGTATCCTACTTAAGATTTTTGTACACAGTGGTAATGAATAATGTCACAATAATATAAATAGAATAGTTTTGTAGTGAAAAGAAATAGCCATGATTATTCCAATGATAGTGTGGCATACACAATCCATATAGGTCAACTGATTATTGATTTGGAGATGGCCAAATTCTAAGGTGAAGCCAGAATTGTTTTTCACTTTTATGCCAGTCATTGTGTATAATCCAAAGGACATTTAAAAAAGACACTTAGGGGGTTGAAGAGATGTCTCACTGCTTAAGAGCACTGGTTGCTCTTCCAGAGTCCTTAGTTCAATTCCCAGCAACCACATGGTGGCTCACAACTATCTGTAATGAGATTTGGTGCCCTCTTCTTGTGTGCAGGCATACATGCAGGCAGAGCACTGTATACATAATAAATAAACAAATCTTAAAAGAAAGACATTTAGGGTCAGTGAGAAGAGTTAGCAGGTAAAT
>CABHPP010144689.1:0-32552 GCA_902168425.1 Peromyscus attwateri | reverse complement strand
ACTAGTAAGGGAAACTGTCATTTCCAAATAGGAAGCAATGTGATACTCATTCCGTATTGTTTATCTTGACAGTGAAGGGCTGCATCCTAGCATGTGCTGGTAAAGGGCAGTGTCTGTACAGAGCAAAGGGGCGAAACCAGTTGCTGAAGTAAAACCGAGTGTTTCCTTCCACAGTGTGTATCTTACTGTATGTTGTGCTCTTCTAGAATGGCTGATGCTCCTTTTCAGACTCCACACTTGTCAGAATGAGCAAAGTTGACTTAATCCTCTTCTCACATCCCCATCATCATGCTTTGCTTTCTAGCTGTGTGACACTGGGCCCTGCAGATTTGCTGAGCCTCAATCTGCTCATTTGTAAACACCGGATAAGAATTCCTCACAAAAGTGTTTACTCAGCAGAAACTCGCCCTGCCCAGCATTGTGCTAGGGAACCGTGGACACAAAGAGAAGTTGAGAGAAGGTCGTCCACTCAGCTTAGAGATGCTTAACGGAAACTGTTTCAGCATTTGAGGCAGAGAAAAGGCAGGCTGAAAAAAGGAGGAAAATTACTCATGGAAACAGACTGGCAGGAAACAAGAGACAATATTTAGATTTAGGCCTTTGCCATCAAATTTATACTTTTTCATTTAAAATTAAAAAAAATTAATTATATTTATAGTGTGTGTGTGTGTGTGTGTGTGTGTGTGTGTGTGTGTACTTGGGCTCATGGACTACAGCATGTATATGAAGCCAGAGGACAACTTACAAGGAGGACAGCCTGTTCTGTCCTTCTACCATGTGGGTCCAGGCTTGGTGTCAAAATCTGGTACCTGCTGAGCCATCTTGCCAGCCCCGCCTTTTCTTTTATATATTAAAAAATTCTATTGTTGTGTCCAAATCCAATAAAATAACTGGATTGAAATTACTATACAAATGCTAAGTGCTTTATATATTAACCTGTGTTGTTATTTTGGGATTCACTGTTATATTTCCTGTAGCAAACTGGTATTATTTCTTTCAGCATTTAAAGGCAAACTCAGCCTAACAGCACAGGCTGCAGACCCAGTACTAGGGAGGCTGAAGTAGAGGAATTTCAAGTTCAAGGCCAGCCTGGATAACATAGTAAGACTCTGTCTCAAATGTATCATAATATAATAAATGTGGTATAACATATTAAATAAAATAAAACTCTTGAGGGTATTCTTCAGTGGTTGAGTGCTAAACAAGGATGCTCAAGACCCTGGGTTTAGTCACCAGTACTGTAAATCATAAAACAGTTTGAATGCCACTAATGTACTTTTTTCTTGAGAGACCACTTATTTCTTTATTAGTATGTAGTTATCTAAATCAAAGACCCAATGGCTAACTTTGAGTGCTCTGCTTTCATCTTAAAAAAAAAAATCAATATCTTCATTTACCATAGCAATAGAACCAAGGGCAACCAAGGTGTGTACAGAGGCACGAATACTCAGTCAAGTGATTTTAGGCAGCCTTCTTTGGAGAGTGTTAGATGGGAACACTTTGGGAAGATAGCTTTCAGGACCATAAGCTTTGGGAGAGACTAACGTAAAATGATTGCTGGGTCATGGAGTGACCCCCATCCTGTTGGTTCAGCCGAGTATATTAGATGCTCTGGAAATTGATAACACACCTCCAAGCCAAATTGAACGTTGACAGGTTGATGCCGACTTCATCATGATCTAACCAGTGGATCCCTGGAAGCACTCCAGAACAGGCACCCCACTGAAATTGCACACATAAATCAGCTGAAGGAAAAACTCCTTTCATGACCCTGAAACATTTCTTGAGGTCTGTGACACATCCATCTTTTCAGGATTTTACTGCTGATGAAGAGATGTGCGTACCCATTCCTAGAAGCCACACATATTCCTATCCTTGCCTTTTAGGCTCGAGAAAATGGCCTATGCTTTTCTAAATGGATGTTAAAATGGGACTCTGATTTAATTTTGACCATAACTCCAAAAGGCCAAGGAGAAAAAACAAAGCAAAAAACCAACAACACCTAGTGAGTCCTACTTACATTTATCCAAAGGCTTGAGGAGAAAACCAAACAATAGAAAGCATTGGCTTTCTACTCTCTGGCTCCATACTCAGATCAGTGAAAAAGAAGAAGCTGGGTGGGAGGAATTCTCTCTGGAGAATATGGGAGCTCTGTATAACCCCTCATCTTAAGTGCATTGGGTCTACTGGGAAACTTTTACTTAGCCATTGGAATTTAGTGGAGTATGCACTTGATTTGAATTTACATCTGAAAAAGTTTAAAGGCAAGAAGCCGGTCTGCTGGTGCCTGTTCTAAGGAGAGGATCTAGTTTTAAGTCTAACATTTGGCCCTCAAAGCACTAGCACAGCTTAGAACACAGCGCAACTGTGGCCGCAGGTGTGAGGCCTTTGAACTTCTTTGGGTTAATTTAATCCTTCCTAGGCCTTTGGGAAACTCAGTTTTCTTTTCTTAAAAAAATTACTCTCTGAGGATTTCCTACATTACATTGGTCTTGCTTCTCTCTCTTCCCCTTCTTCACAGATCTGTGCCTGCATTCTGTATTCACCAAATGTTGTGTTCTCATTAAAAACAATCCCATCCAATTACTGCTGACTCTATACTTTTGGATGTGTAACCACCCGCTGTTTTCTTGTAGTCACCAACTGCCTTTGGCCCTTATAATCTCTTCATACCCTCTTCTTCAGTGATTCCTGAGCTTTGGGAGGAAGGGGTGTTTTATAGAGGTCTCAGTTAGGGATGAGAGTTGTATAGCTTTATATATCTTCATCTTGACTACTTCTGGGTCTCTGTGTTAATTGTCACCTGCTGCAAAAGGAAGCTTCTCCACTAAAAGTTGAGAGATGTGCTAAATTATAGCTATAAGTTACACCCATTATGGGTCAGTTTATTATCATGTCCACTTAGCAGATTAATAATAGTAGGTTCTCCTCTAGGATCTATGACCTGTCTAGCCACAGGTTCCAAATAATAATATCAGACATGGGTTTCATCTCATAAAACAGGCCTTAAATCCAAGCAGAAAGTGATTGGTTACTTCTGCAACATTTGTAACACTGTTGCACGAGTGGGCATATCCTGTAAGGCTGGTCATTATTGTAGCTTATGGGGCTCAAAGCTGGGTAAGACTGATGATAATTTTTCCCCTTAGTATCATACATAGCACCTTCCAGCACTGTGAAAGATAGCCAATAGGGATGAAGCTTCCAGGTCAGTACCAGATTGATTTTTCCTTATTATATAACTCAAACATATGGTATCTTCAACAATGGGGTCTAACTATCAAGTTCTGGAAGGTAACCCAAAGCAATAGCAATAGCATATAATATTTTGGGGGTCTATGGAAACTTGATGGCCAACAATGATAATAGAGGTAACTTTCTGTGGGATAGTCTTTCTATATTCTGTGAATATGTGTTGCTATGATTGGTTAATAAAGAAACTGCTCTGGCCTATAGTGAGTCAGGTTATAGCCAGCTGGGAAATCCAAGAGAGAGACAGGAAGAAGAAAGGCAGAGATGGAAGAGATGCCAGTGCGCCACCCAAGGAGTGACATGCCAGCAGACTGGTAACGCCATAGCCATGTGGCAAAACACAGATTAATAGAAATGGGTTAATTTAAGATGATAGAGCTAGCTAGCAAGAAACATAAGCCATTGGCCATACAGTTTGCAATTAATGTAAGCCTCTGAGTGATTATTTTATAAATGGCTGCAGGACCATGGGGCTGGGTGGGACCAGAGAAACTTCTGGCTACAGTAACTCATTATGGGTATTGGGATTTTATCTATCTATCTATCTATCTATCTATCTATCTATCTGTCTGTCTGTCTGTCTGTCTGTCTCTGTCTGTCTGTCTGCCTGTCTGCCTGCCTGTCTGTCTGTCTAACTATTTAACTCACAGTCAGTGGCATCTGATTCTTTTAATCTGTTTTAATTTTTGAGGTTTTGAATATGGAAACTTAAAGGAAATGTCCAATTAAATTTAGCAAATTTATTTTGAGTGGATAAGGTATACAAGGTTATATACACAAAGATGTTTTGGTGAAAATGGTTAGCTTATGTAGGGAATAAACTAGTTGTTATCCTACCACAGGACTTAGGAATAGCTGATTGGTTCAGCTATATGAGGCATAAACAACATGCCATTACAAAGTGTCATCTGTAATGAATAGACTAACCAGTGGTCTTACAATAGATGACGTCTCATTAGCTGTTTTTGGATTTCTTAAAGATAATTAAAGAGAATTAGATCTCTGTCAAAGTCTGATTCAAGTGCAAAGGATGACTTTTGGTGTACATTTAACTATCTGCTCTATCTACAGCAATAATATTTAAATTGACAGTGCTTTCACAACCCCACCTCATGGACTCATCTTTCTTTAACTTGTTTTCAGCTCTAAAGGACATCTTAATATACCATTATACACGAGTTCTGGCACTAGAATATTATCAGCCCTATTCATCAACTGAGTCGGCTGGGAGTTTTCCATGATGGTGTCATTTTTTGAGTAATATGAAATCAGATAATCTCTCACTGATGATGTATCTCACTAAATCACTCTCTGAGTACTGATAACATAATGACAATAACATATTAGCATAATTCATCATCACATGTACCTTTGCTCTGGGGATATTTTATTGTAATATACAATATACTGGCTGTCACTTTGATGATGTATTACAGCAAGACTTCCTCAGGAAAAAACACATTTTGATGGAATGCTACTCGTATCAGATGGTACTGCCCAGGGATAAACAGTGGAAAACAAAATTTGAGTTGCTTTGCTATAGCAGTTGCACGAAGGTCAAAGGCACTACAAATAGTAAAAGATTATTGGAAGACAACAGGTATCTCTCTGTTACAGAACAGTATTTAAAAGTTTAATATGCAAGTGGGTCAAGACAGGTTTTTATCCTTAGTAAATATTTAATATCCACAGCATTGGTACTATGTAATGGACATTTCTGCAGCCTGAAGTACTGCTCAATGAAATGGCATTCTTAAACAAGATGTAGAAGCTGGCTTGGGGCAGAAGTGAGGTGACTTCCAAGGACAGATTAAAAGTGAATGCAATGTATTATAATGATTTTCCAGCAATCCCTTTCCCCTGAACTACTCCAAAGTCTATTAGATGTAAAAATGAGTTAGAGATTTCTGGGCTACTAACTGTTGCCCAGAGAGAGTAAGAGTAACCCTAGGTCATGTAACACTGAACGATAGATAGGATTATAAACTATTTTCTGACAACTATTCTTGTGCTTGATATGAAATAATCAAAGTTAATTGTTGGCCATTTGTGATTTAAATAGTGTCAGATAAATATGTGGAGGCAATATGCTGAGTAGAGAGCAGTTCTTTATTTTTATTACCTTGGAGAAAGAGTTTCATGCAAATCAGTGTACAGTTGACTGAGCATAATCATAACTACCCAACAGAAGAAAACAAGGATGGTGTTGATTATGATTATAATGATGATATTAGCTAATATCCATTGTTTATTGGGCATTTCACTAGACATTTTACAAATATTACTTTATTTTGCTTTTCAGTTTATTTAAAGACTTATTCTGACACATGGAGTCTAGAGAATAATGCTTCTAAGCTACTGTGTACATCTTAAAAACATTATTTCTTCCTCTATGAGAAGTACTGTTCAACAGTAAAACACAGAATGTTCATCTGTTCTTGATGTACTCACTTTTATTGATTACTACATACAGGAAACCATCTTTATTATACCCCTTAAGCAGAAGAAATAACTGTCCCTTTAAAAAAAAAAGTCATGGTTTCGATTTGTTTATTTTTTTTAGGCTTCTGAGAAGAAAAATGATTTCTATTTAACATCAATTGGTACTGATGAACTCAGATGCCTGGGTTTCCCCACCATCAATTGATGAGCCCCTCTCTTTTCAGTTGACTCTCCTCAGCATTTTTTTTCTGGCTGCCTCATTTAAATGATAAGGCCCCCATCCAGGTGGGCTCTTTCCCTCACCTTCTGTTCTGTGTAAGTCAGAACCTTTCATAAGTGCTTAGTCTTCTGTAGAGATGTCTGTCTCACCAAACCAGAGAGTACCATCCTCATTTAGTGTCTTAATTATTGTCCTAGGGGTATCAGGAGTCTTGAGGAGGGCCGCTTTTCAACCCCCTCTCTGAGTGGTGCAAAGTAAACATTCCAGGGGGCATAAAGAATGCTGGTCATGCTATAGCTTTCAGTATCTCAGCAGAGCATATGATACTCTCCTTCATTCTAAAGGTCATGTAGCCATTGGCAATGGCAGAGTGCACACAGGATAATGATCTATTTGGTAATGTTATTTAATGTGTGACTTTGCAGAGAGACTGCCCATATGCATTTTTTAATTTGAAAAACAACAGGGCAGAAAATTGAGGTCAGTGATAATTGAGCCATAGGCTGTGGAGGATGAATGAGAAAGTGAACATTTCAGAAAAGTTTTCAGCAACTTCCCAGCACTAAGAGAGGACGTCACGGTAAATCACAGGCAAACAAGTCACATGTAGAGACATTTCAGGGCTTTTCATAAGGCACCACAGTTCACATAAATCATCCAGAAAACAGCAGCCAGGTCCAGCAATGTGCCTGAGATGGTGAGGATTTTGTGCTTGAGGGTCAATCGGTTTAGGACAGGAATGGCTTTTAGGAGATTGATGGTATTCCTGGCAACTATACTGTAAAAAGGCTGGAGACAGAGAAAATAGCAACAAAGTCCTGGTTTTGAAATATCTATTATGCACATACTTTTAAAAATCTGGCCAAATACTCATTATAAAGAGTAACATGTCCATTATAGACTTTTTATGTGGGTACCAGAGAGTCAAACTCAATCTCATTTTATCAACTCAGACTCATGTTATCAACTGAGCCATCTTCCTAGCTTGGACCTCGTCGTTTATATCATAAATTCTGTAGAACTTCAGGGATGAAGTGGTCCATATATTAATTTCTTAGATGCTTGAGTACTATGGCTGCCTCTCCCATAGTGTTTCCAGTTCCAAATATGCAAGGAAAGACCATTTGTGCTGAGCAAACATGAACTTGGCAGTCATTCTTGTAGGCCTGAGGATACTGCCATGGTCTTCTCTGGCTTTAAAGGAATGTTTGCTTTCATTCACCAAGTAAGTTTTTATTGCTAAAAGTTCAAAGCAAGAGAAGGACTGTAAGTGAATTTTCTCCTTCTGCTTCTAGGGCATCATGAAGTTTGTGTGCTTCCAAATGCAATCATTTCTCATCAGGGCTACTGTGTGGCTGTTACATCAGTAGATATCTTAGGGGATAAGTTGATGTGTGAGTTGGGCCAAGGGCTTATTAGAGTATGACTTTCAAGTACTTTCCTTTCAGCAAGAATTTTGTGATAATATCTAAACCTTGGAAATGTTTTAGTGTGAATATATGCATATTATTCAAAGTTGATAATTCTTCCAGCAACACAGGTATTATTCATTTTCTGAGACTTTGTATAATATAGACAAATGTGGAGAAACTCTGAAGAACTTTGAATGATTTACCTCGAACATTAAGCTAAGATGTAGAGGCTACAGTAGTCAAAGCAATGTTATGTAGAATGAAATTCGCAGGCTCACACTATTAGATTTTATAACTTGAAAGGTATAGCAATCCGAGTGTGCTGGTAGAGTAATAGGCATACAAGCAAACTGAATGACTTTGGAGACCAATACTCACAAAAAAGGTATTTGTGGTCACTGGTTATAAACCAATACAGGTCAATGGGAGAAAACAGTCTTTCAACAAATAGCATGTACAAGATAATGGTAAAAGAGTGAAATTGGATCCATCATATCAAAAATATATTCAAAGAAAACTATACATCTAACCACAATAGCTAAAACTACAGCGACATTAGAGGACAATGCAGCGGTAAAACATCATGACTTATACAGACAATGTTTAGACCTAACACCAAGAGCACAATCAATAAAAGGAAGTGTAATGCTGACCACATAGGAATGGATGCTTCTTTCTTCTACATGTTGTTAATAGTGATTAGGACTAAGAGAATGGTGGATGATATCCTCAAGTCACATATCAGGTCAGGTACTTGCATATAGAATGTATAAAGTCATTTTACAACAGCTTAGTCCAAAAACTGGGGGAAGAATACCAGCTCTAAAGAAGGCATTGTATGCTTAGAAAAAGATGTCCAGCACCATTGGCAATTAAGTACATGTGAATCAAAGCCATGGTGAGGTACCTCTACACAGCCACTGGGAATGGCTGTAAGAAAGAAGACAGGAGAAAATGCTGGTAAGGCTTTGTTGCACTGGAAGCCTTGTTTATTCCTAGTGTGAGACTAAAATAGAATATGCCTTTAGAAAACAATTTGGCAGCTCTTCAGAAGGAATGACTTGCCTAACACTTATATAGTTATGTTATGTTTATGTAACATAACCACATTTAACTGTACCATGACACAACCATTTAGTTTTTCACTTTCTTCTCTCTCCCTCTCCCTCCCCCTCCTCTCCCTCTGTCTCCTGTCTCTGTCTCCTTCTGTCTCTCTTTCTTTTTATAGAAGCTTCCTTCCCGCTGGCTAGTTTTTGGAGTATGTGGAGGTGCTATTCAGGCTGCTGGGAGAGAAAAAGCCAACAGCAGACAATTTTACCCAGCTGTGAATCCTGCAAGTTAAAACAATGGACCTTTTCTCCTTTCCCTGGCCCTTGCTCCTTGGGAATGCAGCTGGCTTCTCTTCCTTGATGACTTTGAACTTTGCAGGAGAGTTGGTTGGCCAATGGGTTGTTGGTGAAATAATGTATTCCACACACTGTCATGGCTTTAGTGTGTTGTCACTTGGGACTCTCACCTTGCTACTTCTGCCCTGCACCTCAAGCAGGGCCTACTATAGGTAGCTCTGCTCCTAAAGGATGTGTCTCAGGATGGGAGATGTGGAGCAAGCAACCCCAGCCCTGATTCATATGTTAACTATTGTGGACTGGCATACTCCTGAGTGAGGAACAACGGCTTCTTGCCACCCTCCAAGATTCTTTGGGGGCTTCTGGTCATAAAACATTCTGTTTAATTTCTCAAAGTTTATGTACAACTAAAAGTGTCAATGGGGTCAACAAAATTATACAGCATCTATTGTAAATGAACCTGTGTAGAATGGTGGATCTCCCACCCAGCAAGGGACACATTACAAATTAGGATCCAGGATCTAAGCCACAATTCCACAGTCTCAGGCTGAAACCGAATGTCTTTTTTTTTTTTTTTTTTTTGGTTTTTTTCGAGACAGGGTTTCTCTGTGTAGCTTTGCGCCTTTCCTGGAGCTCACGTAGCCCAGGCTGGCCTCGAACTCACAGAGATCCGCCTGGCTCTGCCTCCCGAGTGCTGGGATTAAAGGCATGCGTCACCAACGCCCGGCAAAACCGAATGTCTTATACTTCATTATATTACAATCTCTGGCAACTTAAGCTATAAAGGAAGCTTGTTTCCATTTGAATTACTTACCAAAGGCTAGCATTTTACTCTTGGATTATGTCCACAGTGTCCAACAATACTCTAACAAATC
This sequence comes from Peromyscus attwateri, assembly GCA_902168425.1. Classification (NCBI taxonomy): domain Eukaryota; kingdom Metazoa; phylum Chordata; class Mammalia; order Rodentia; family Cricetidae; genus Peromyscus; species Peromyscus attwateri. The sequence goes on along the minus strand of CABHPP010144689.1, from coordinate 23,005 downwards.
TACATCTACCTACATTCCCATAGAGGGAAAAGAAGACACAGATTGAGATAAAATGTACTATAGCCAATTGCTGTAACTTAGCACCAATGTTGGCTTTTATTGTTTTTTTATAGAATGAAGGATCTACAGCAGACTAAAATACATAAAGCAATCGAAAACGGTGTAATTGGAAAAGAAAGCAAAATCAGACCTCTGACACGAGAATGGAGGTGGGCTATCATGGCAGTAATTAGAGTCTGGAAAGGTAACTTTTATGAGTGGGGAAGATATTGCAGGGGAAGGACTTTCATTTGTCCTTTTCATGCACCATAAGAGACAAAAAGCCTAATACAAATCATTGCAGGTAAAGTGCAAGGAAGACTTTCTACCAGATGGCTATAAACCACTCTCAGAGCCATGAAGCCAGACGCAGAATTTCCCCCACAATATACAGGAGGCACTTTTGCTGTGCCACAGGTAAACACTGTATACCCTAAAGCCACTGGAGGTAGCAAGATATTTACTAACAGATGCCAGAGAACAGAGATTCCAGGATCCAGTGTTCCCTGATGGTCATAAATGCATCTCTTTACTATAATTCTGAGTGATTTCAGTGAAAATGCTTGGAATCTTATCTAGACATAAAGCTATGGCACCATGTGTCAGGGTAAACAAATGTGGGCACAAAAGCCAGGAAAGATAGTGCGTGTCGACTGTAAACATATCAGTGTGTAAAACCGAAAGGTCTCAGGCATTAGAGAGGGTGCTAATAAATTCACAGGCTGAGAGCTGTAATAAATACATCCTGGCACGCTACAGCCTAGCCCTGACCTATAAAATTGGGCATGTGTAGATTTTGAATTTTACAAGATTTTCAGAGGGTCTCACTGAATCTTATATTGCATTTCTACCTCTCATTTATGGCTGTGATTGTGCATTCTTGTATGTGTTGGAGTGAGTATAGCTCTTATTCCTCCTTATCTCTTCAAATCTTAATGCCTATCACCTACCAGGAGAGCAGTAACTTTTTGTGAGAAAAGATGGAAGGATGCATCGGAGGAGAAATAGAGGGAGAGAAGGGTGACCGAGTCATTCTACCTTTCTGACACCCAATGGCTGGTCCTTTCTTCTGTATACAGAGACTCCTAGCATCAGTCAAGGTTGGGGGGAGTTTCTCCTCTTAATTTTCTCTAGGACCCCAATGTCACCACACATCGTAAATTAACAGTTGTATTCATTTATAATTTCCAAATGCACTTCAGAATTTGTTTGATGCATATAATTAATAACATTTATTTAGGCTGTCTTGTTTGTTAGAGACTATGTGGGTCTGGCTGTTTACCTTTCGTAATTTTTCTGCAAGAATATAAAACAACACTTCAAGTGGTGCCATATATTAAAATGATTTATTTAGTGTATGGGTGCATGCACAGGTACAAACACAGGTATACACACATGTGTAGGTCAGAAGACAACTTGTTGCACTGTGCTCTTTCATGGCACCATGTGGCTTATGGGGTCCAAACTCAGGCTGTCAGGATTAGTGGCAGGCACCTCTATCCACTGAGCAGTGTTGCTAACTGGCTCTCATTTGGTATTCTAAGACTTAGAGATTTATCAACATTTTACATGGAAAGAGAAAGAAGCCCTGTGCATAAGACATTTGGACTCAGTCTTAGTATTGTATTTTTATCATTCTTACAATTTTCATTTAGCTTGCTCCTATACTTCAATTTTTCTACCTGACAACTGGTGACATCAGTACCTTCAGTAATCATTATCGATTTTTACAAATAGCATTCTATAAGTAGAAGGTATTTTTTGCTCACTTATATGACGTTAAGCATTTTCATGTGACTTTCGTAGGTCACAAAGCATCCATGAATGTGATTGCTGTTCCTTATGGTCAAGCTGTTGAGGAGTCATTGGGCTGTGTGTTACTTCCCTTCTCCCATTACAGTGACTAGAGATATTGCTTACATCTGAGGCTCTGGCATCCCATTGCTATGTGACAACCGTGTACAGTATGATTTCTAGCTATAGGATATGCAGAATGAAGAAGAGGCAGCCCTCTCTTGTACAAAACTACCAAGGTTTAACGACTTAGATCTGGTGTGGTCTAGCTAACTCTGCTTAGATCTGCTATGATTGGACTAATCAAGCAGTAAGGGCTTGCTCAGTCATAAATTCTTTAAAGGAGTAAAGACTGATAGCCTCTTGAAAGCATGGGCAAAATAGGTCTCATCCTTAGTTTAGTTTGCTGTTGCTTCCTTTCGTCACTTCTTCTTTGGATGACATTTTCATGTTCTCTCTCTCTAGAAGTGAAACAAGGGAGAATGAGTTCTTTCCTTTAATATCACTGTACTTATTTTTATTAGTAATACTCCAGAAAATCTTCTTTTAGTTTCATTAATTTTTATGGGTGCTATCCTGTGCATTTTAGTGGAATTTATTAAATTTTGGGTGGAGGGGGGACCTATCAAACTTCTTTAACATTTCAGTTGCCAAAACTCGCTGCTTTCAGCCATGGATTTGTGCCCCACAATCACAGAAACTGTGGTAAATTTAGTTTCATGTAAAATCCAGTTTCATGCGGTACTCATTAAGAGAGATAAAAGTACCGTGACCTTGGGATGGTACACCCATCACATCATCATCATCAAAGGCACACTTTTGACAGGAGAACCATTCTTTTTGGATTGAACTTTGAGTAGAACTGACTTCTACTTACAATTTTATGATTCTGAAAATTGAAAGAATTTTGTGCAGAATGGTTTCTGGCTCCTTCTCTTCCAAATCCGTGTTTTTCTTTCACTGTTAATGCGCTGGTGTGTGTGTAGGGTACTATAGGTGATGTTCAGTCACAGCATCACTCACAGCACCTCTGACAGTATCTTTGTGATGCTATTGTAGGGATTTAGCATGTTGGGTGGGAAATATTTCTAAAAACCAACAGTAGTGTTAGCATGCACAGAAGTGACTGAGAAACATATTATAAATCCTGCTGTGCTTGTAACAAATGGACCCCCAGCTTAGCTTTCTAATAGCTGAACTTTCGAAATGCTTGTGGTCACTTCAACTCTGGGAGAAATGTTACTAAGAGTAAGGCAGAGTGGTGTCAACAATTTTAATCAGTTGCAGTTTATATATCTTGTTTTTGTGAAATTTGTAGATTACCATATGAACTTTTGAATTTGAATTTGAAAGGTCTTCTTTGGTACAAAAGGCCTATAAAATTGAAGCTTTGTTAATGCCACAGTAAAGATGCCAGCTTGATTTTTTTTTTGAGAGAGAGAGAGAGAGAGAGAGAGAGAGAGAGAGAGAGAGAGAGAGAACAAGAAAGGATGTAGATTAGGGTAGGTGAGGAGGTAGCTAGGATCTGGGAGGAGTTGGGAAAGAGGGAACTAAAATCAGAATACATTGTATAAAAATCTATTTTCAAAGAAAGTTAAAAAATAAGTCTCATACTTAATGTTATATTCATTCATTAATTCATTACTAAAAATGTTTGCAAATTCTGTAACATGTATTAAGCATGCATAATAATTCAGTACGCACAAAAGCAGATTTTAAGGTACATGCCCTCTCAGTGGCATATATTTATGGGGGGATGGGGAGATAAATATGTCTATAAAGAGCAGTATGTCTAGGGAATAGCAGATATTAATTCTTTCCAGTCAGCACACCACTAGAACATTCATTTTTAAGCAGAATGGGGACTTGGCTGGATAATCTGATTTAGTCATACCCACATTGATGAAATGACTTCTAGTCATTCCAACTCTCTGCATGCGACAGAACTGGGAACAGGCATTAGTTGAAGGCCCCATATGACTATATACTGGGAGCTTCTGAGACAGTCAACTGAACACTCACCTGTCTTCCACTGAGACTGCAAACTCAGGCAGGGATGTCTAGATCCACCATAGGCATCTTACTGCTAAACAGAATGCACAGGGGGGGCCAAGTAGAAAGAAATGGGAAGAAGTACATACGGCTTTTTGCGGGGCTGGTAAGCAGCAAAATTAATCAGTCTTCAAGCCTCCCGATCCAGGCCTGAAGATGCTTCAGGGAATTTAGATTTCAAAAGGAAAATGTTTAATAAGCTAGAAAACTTCAAATTAAACTCTCACGAGTTTATTTATTTATTTATTTTTGCCAGCCGCTTCTCCTTTCTAAAATTGTAAAGTTTCGTTTTCCATTACTTTAATTCTGTTCCAAATATGAAAAGCAACTAAATACCTCAGAGGGTGATTTGATTGTCCTTTTTATAGTTACTACATCTGCACTAATGTATTGGGGGTTATTATGCTGTTTATTTTCTGTAATTTTTCCCAATTAACAGTTATTACCAGGAGCTAAATGAAGGTTGCAGTGTGTGTGTGTGTGTGTGTGTGTGTGTGTGTGTGTGTGTGTGTGTGTTGATACAAGTCAGGCAATGGTAGAAAAGGTCTTTTTTTTTTTTACAATCTAAGGAACTAAAACCTAAAACATAACCCTTAACGTGAGGGAAATTGTATACATTCACAAGAACATGGTGCCAATAAAATTTGAGTTAATCTGAAATTAGGAAAATTTATCTTAATTAAAAATGTAATCAAAAAGTATTCTAAGGCTCTGTTTTCTCTTAAAGGGGAAACAAATTCTTTTCATGTTTGTGAGTGGAAATGCAGATGCAGTTTCTGGGAAAGCACTGTATAATTTCAATGTCCTTATAAATTTGATAAGTGCTTTGAGAGTAGAAGGGAATCTTTCTGTGATGCTGTCTGTGATTAAGATGTAGTCAGGTTTCAGCTCATTGCTGGCATCTGTTATCATTTAGCCATAACTATGTGGCTCATCAGTGCTTATCAATTCCTTCAGTCCAATATGGGAGAATATGTTTTGTTTTTAGTAACTGAGTATGACAGACAAGCTGTCCATAGAGTATACAGATGACAGGTCAAGGGGAAAATGAGCTCTTAGACAGTTTTTCAGGTCTTTCACAGGAAAAAAAATAGCCAAGTGACATGTGCATGGTACCCATTCGGCATCGAAGTTAGTGTTCATGCCGCTGGAAAATACATTGCTTGAACTAAACGCACTCTCTATTGAGCACCAGTGATTCACCATCATTCAATAGAGAGATCATTACTTCTGCAACAGGGTTTTCATTCCAGGTGAGTACTGAAGAGTAATGGTCTATGGAGAAATTGAGCTATCATTTGCTCAGAATTGTAAATTTGTAAGGGCTTGTGGGTAGATATTGCCTGCTCTTCATGCCAATAGGTTGAAAGTCTAAAAAAATTAAAAGAATTAAATTAAATTAAAAGAATGCTTCAGTTGAGTTGTAGATATCCTTATGTATCCACAAGAATGATCTATTTTCCTTATTTTGTTTTTATTTTTGGGTTCTAAATTAAAAAAAAAAACAAAACAAAAAAGAAAACCCTCTGGAAAAAATCCCTTGAAGGATCAGAATTGAGGTATCTTGTCATTCATACTCATCTTTGACCATTTTCTAGGTTGTGATGGTTTTCATCACATTGGCCTTCCACTGAGAGATCAGAGTTGTACTCCAGGCAAGGATGAAAGAACAGGCATTACTAATCTTAATTAATAAATTAGGTAGGCTCTCCATTATTTCATTATAATTTGACTGCTTTTAACTCCTCAAAGTGTGAGATGCTGCCTGTGCTGGTTAGTTTTATCCCAGCTCGACACAAGGTAGAGCCATTTGGAAGAAGAAACCTCAGTTGTAAAAGTGTCCCCTCCAGATTGGTCCCTGGGCAGTCCTGTTGTGCATTTTCTTGACTGATGCTTGAGGTGGATGAGCTCAGCTCACTGGAGGCAGTACCATCCCTGGGATGGTGTTCCTAGTTGCTGTAAGAACACAGATTGAGGAATCCATGGGGGTCAAGCCAGTAAACAGCACTCCTCCATGGCTTCTGTATCAGTTCTTGCCTCTAGGTTGCTGCCCTGCTTGAGTTCCTGTCCTTACTTCCCTTTGTGATGGATTGTGACCTGTGTGTGTAAGTGAAATAAACTCTTTCCTCACCATGTTGCTTTTTTTTTTTTTTGAATTTATTTTATTTTATTTTACAATATAATTCAACTTTACATATCAGCCATAAATTCCCCCTTTCTCCCTCCTCCCGCCCCGCCCCCCTCCCCCCGGCCCACCCCCCATTTCCATCTCCTCAAGGGCATAGACTCCCCCGGGGATTGAGATCGACCTGGTGGAGTCAGCCCAGGCAGGTCTAGTTCCCTCCTCCCAGGCTGAGCCTAGGGTCTCTACTAAGACCCAGGTTTCAAACAGTCAATTCATGTACTGAGCACAGGGCCCGGTTCAAATGCCTGTATGCCTCTTAAACAGATCAAGCCAATCAACTGTCTCATCCATTCAAAGGGCCTGATCCAGTTGGGGGCCCCTCAGCCATTGGTTCACAGTTCATGTGTTTCTATTCGTTTGGCCATTTGTCCCTGTATTCCATCCATCCCTGGTCCCAACAACTCTTGATCACATAAACCCTCCTCCTTCTTGCCTATTGGACTCCCGGAGCTCCACCCAGGGCCTAACCGTGGATATCTGCATCTAGTTCCCTCTGTTACTGGATGGGGTTTCTAGCACGACAATTAGGGTGTTTGGCCATCTTATCACCAGGGTAGGTCAAATCGGGCTATTTCTCGACTATTGCCAGCAGTTTATTGTGGGGGCATCTTTGTGGATTTCTGTGGGCCTCTCCAGCACTTTGCTTCTTCCTATTCTCATGTGGTCTTCATTTATCATGAACATTCCTTATGTTCCCTCTCTGTTCTTGATCCATTTGGGATCTCCTGCTTCCCCAAGTTCTCTTTCTCTCGCCCCTCGCCCCTCATTATGTCCAGATTGTTCATGTAGATCTCCTCCATTTCTCTGTCATTGGGCGATCCCCGTGTCTTTCTTGGGGTCCTGTTATCCAGGTAGCCTCCCTGGTGTTGCGAGTAGCTGTCCAGTCATCCTTGTTCCACAGCTAGTATTCTCCTATGAGTGGGTACATACCATGTTTGTCTTTCTGAGTCTCTCACCATGTTGCTTTTGGTTACAGTGTTTTACCCCAGCAATTGAAACCCTAAGACACTGCCATATTTCTGTAGTCAGGTACTATAAACTTCTAGCTGCTTGGCATGTAAGTAGCAATCTGGACTGATAAAAAACCTTATTAACCTTATTATGATGTAAATGTATTTTTTGAAATAGCATGTAACATATATTTGTTATAATAGATTCAGATTACATCAAACTAGGTAGAGTAAAACACATTAACTCTATTTCATCCCATTCCCAACACGCATCAACTTCAAGTTTGGTGATTATCTTGTCAACTTTGCCAACAGGTAGAACACTGAATTGTTAACATCACATTTCTTCATTTGTAATGTAACATTCCCTTCAAAATAAATGCATTCAGTAGATACCAGGGTAGCTTTGAGTATTTCCAAACCCCAGATTGATTCATTTAATAACTATATATGAATTTATATAAATGATATTATATTAACAATTTAAATTTAAACATGTTTTCAATTTAGAATCAGGTTATAGAAATATTTTCAAGTTGATTAATCAAAGCCTGCATTATTTGTAACACTGCATGGTGTCCTGTGGTGTGAATGTTTAATAATTAGTTTAAATTTTCTGAATTGGAGGAATTCAATAGGTTTTCAAGTTTTCTCTATGCTGAACAATGGTTCAATGATTGTATGTAAGTCACTGTTTTCCAGGGAAAGCATTTCTGCAGAGAACAGTCAAAATTGAAAATCTGAGATATTGCCAAGCGCTCTGAAAAACAGGTTCATCAATAATTTTGTTTCAACCAACAATGTATAAACATTTTTACTTCTAATTATCCCTGTCAAGTCCTTTACGTTATAAATCTTCCTAATTTGTGCTCCTTCAATAGTTGTAAACAAAATCTTGTCTTACTTTGCATTTTTCCTGATTATTAATAAAATTGGATACTTTTCATTTATAGTGACATTTATATATCTTCTGCTGTGAATTCTACTTTCTATTTTTTTTCCTATTTGATGATGTACACCCCCACCACTGACCTGTATACCTAATATTTTTTATCACAGTTTTTTAAACTACTTATATTTATTTTCTGTTAATACTAATTCTATATATTTCTGTGTGCCTGTGTGTGGTGACAAAAGGTACCTCCTAGGGCGGGAGATGCCACTCGGTTGGCAGAGCGCTTGCCTGACACACACAATGCCTGGGTTTGATTCCTGCCACTTCAGAGTAATCACAAAATTCTCATTACAAAAGTCAAATTCATTAAAGTTCAAAAACATTGCTTTACCATTTTACAAGGAAATGATTTTAATCATGTCTTCTTTCATTTAAAACACTTCAACATGCCAAATATTTGGATGGCAAAGAGAATTTTCAAGTCTGAGATTCATTATACTTCATTCAAAATTATGTGTACCACACGCGTGACATGAAGAATGCTCCCTGCTATCACTTCGCTAGTAGACAATGGGGTGTTGGTACCTAAGAAAACCCACACAATACAGTGGAATCAGAGGTTGGCAGTTTTAAGTTCCAAATGCCTTAGTCTGAAATCAGTGAAAACCAGGGAAACCAATTATTTTTCACTTTTCATATTTTTTTTGTCTGACTCATTCCTTCAGCAACACTTAATCTCAATCAAAAATAACAGAGGAATAAGAATAATGACTATTTTAGACCCTCCCACAAACAACTGAGAATTAGAAAGACAGAACGAACCACATTTTCGAGAGATCCTAGAGAATATTGGCCACGTTATTAATACCTGTGGGCCAGGTGCACTAAAGAAGGAAGGAAGGAATTGAGGGCAGTGACATGTCAATAGAGCCTCACACATCAAAGGAGAGGGCTGATTTTGAGCATCGATGCCTGTGGTTGTGATTTCGTCCATTCATATTGCCAAGTTTATATTTGTTTGCAGACTTAGCAGGGGAGGTGAAAGCGGAATTGGAAGTTAAAACCGACAGTGGTTTTCATCAAATTCTAAGGCATCAAGGACACAAGAGGGACACTGAGAGAGCTGTAGCCAAAAGCTAAAGAGTAAAAGAGGCAGAAGCAGTCATTTCACAACAGAACCCCACACAGCAGCACTTTCTAAACACACTCCATTGAAGACAAGTTGTCAGTGACAGAGCAGCAAAAGGCTGCATTGCCCAATAGGCTGGGGTCACAACGGGCTACACAGGTGTCTTAATGTTGAGTCCTTTAATAAATTAAGGTTTCTTGGCAAATCACCAAGAGAAAAAAGGCTGGACTCTGATTTAATGGGTTGTGTAATATAGAACCCATTGTAGGGTGCCTTAAGGGAAATATTTTTTGGAAGGAGAAAAAAAAAAAACCCAAACATTTTGCATATCAATCTTCCTATATCTCTATGTACACGCTACAAATTCCCTTCTGCTCACATTTCCAGACAAGATGAAGGTAAAACGAAGAGTGGAGGAGGTTATTTACTCTTAGGTGTATTTCAAAACGAATGATTGACTGGAGACTGAATTAAGCATCTAATTATATTCCACTTAATGATTCCTTCATTAAATACATGCCATATTATAGTACATTAATCAGGCATAAAATACTTAAACCTACTTTTAAATGTCTTCCTGAAACTTATGCTCACCAGTACCACAGGATGAACTCGACACATCATAAATGATGATTTCTTGGTTTAGGCACTTTGGTTAAGTTAACATACTTCATATTCTAAAGCCATAGAGTTCATGATTTCTGTTCAGATCAGGAAAATTACCTGTGTGACTAAATTCTTGAGATTCCAAATTTCTATTGAAGAAACTGAATAGATTCCAGGTTATTTTCTCAAAAGAGACACAGAAATAAACTCTAGGAAAACTTTATTCTCAAGGTTGCTAGGAATACAAAATATGTTAGCCATTGTCAGGAAATATTAGCATGCACAACTTCTAAATCACTTATAGATAATAAATGAATAGTTATTTTGATTTATAAGGTAAAACTCAGAACATGATAATAAATTGGAGAAGTGGGGTGGCAGATGCAACAATGTACATATTACCACAATAAATGGACATGGGTTAAATTCTTTATTAATGGATAGTGAGTGGGGGCTGAAAGGTGATTCAGTGGTTAAGAGCACTTATTGCTTTTGCAGACGTCCTGAGTTTGGTTCCTAGAACCCACAATTGGCTTGTAAGTCCACCTTCAGGGCATCTGATGCTTCTGGCCTTATTGGGAAATCACATGCTCATAGTCACATGCTCATATATGCATGCACACACAATTTAAAATAATAAAATAAAACTTTAAAGTACAGAGAGTATCAGATTGAGTCTCATGTATACCAACACATGCAAATAAAAGGATCCCCTAAGATTAAATTCAAAAGAAAGTATAATACTGTTTTAAGACATCCAGAAAACAAATGTAAAATCAAGATTTACATTATTTATAACAAAAAGAATAAAAACAGGTCTGAGGAGTTAATTCAGTGGTTGAGTGCTTCCCTAGCATGCTCAAAGATATGTTCCCTAGCCTATAAACAAATCACATAATTCTGTAAATGAGGTACTCAGCATCAAATTATAGAAAGGAAAACTCTTAGAGACCTGGGAAAAGACTGGCAAAGACCATGATCGAGTGAAGCCGTTTTTCTTCCTCAATTAAATGAGATTTCAGTAAAGGAAACAGTAAGTTACCCTGGGCTTCTTTGCATCCATTGTAGAAATGACAGAGAGCCTCAGAAACCTAGAGAATTTACAGCATGGCCTCCACAATCTGCTGTAAGAACATCGGGACCTATTTTACTGTTCCTTATCTCTGTGCATTGTGCTGTTTGTCACAGGAACCTCCAGGTTCTTGGGCCAACCCTCCTCTTTTATATCCACATCTCCATATTTAAAGCCTTGCCTTAAAATCTTTAGACCTGAATATCTGGCTTTGGTCTATTTTCTGACCGTTTATTTACCATATTAACCAAGTATGTAAACTTTCCCTGAGATCACATATTCTTCTGAACAACTTTTATGTCACAGCTGTAGTTATAATGTTCTGTGCCATCTACATAGAGAAAAGAAAAGGAATTTCCTTTATTTTATTCTAAAATATCCACCTTATTTTTGTTATAAACTCTCAACATCCAAAGGAGAGTTGTAGCAGGAATCTTAAAAGATCTTATTAATTAAAACAAACCTGAGGCCAGTTATTGGGATGAATGCTGGAAGATCAGAGAAGCAGAACAAGCCACAGCTACCTCACCTCACCAGTTCCTCAGCTGATCCTGTTTCCTCAGACTGGAAGCCTCTGTGTCCTCATCCAAATGGGTCTCAGCTGAACTGCTGCTCAAAAGCCTAAAAGCTGAACCAGCCAAATGCTTCTAGCTTCTGGTCTTCACACCTTATATACCTTTCTGCTATCTGCCATCACTCCCTGGGATTAAAGGCTTGCTTTCTGGGATTAAAGGCGTGAGTCACCATGCTTGGCTGTATTGTTGAACACACAGAGATCCAGGTAGATCTCTGCCTCTGGAATGCTAGGATTAAAGGCATGTGCTAACACTGCCTATCCTTTATGTTTAATATTGTGGCTGTTCTGTTCTGTGACCCCAGATAAGTTTATTAGCATGCACAATATTTTGGGGAACACAATACCACTACAGAGAGTAGAGGTAGAGAAAGAGGCAGCCAGATTAATATATGAAAGAAGCTGGTTAACATGGGAAGTTTGGAAATCCCTCCAACTCAGTACACACATAATAAAACAGATCATGCATGAGATAAACCACACCACCTCTGAATGCAGGAGCAGGAGCTTTGAAAACAATCTACAATGGGTCACAACACTGAGGGCTTAAGGGCTTCTAATCTCAGACCTGTTTAGTTCACTAGTCTAATTCTATTTGGGGGAATATCTTTCTCCATCCTAATAAATGGTCTCCATTTCTATCACTATCTATGCATCCCTGCTCCAACTCTTTGTTTCAGGACACAAAAACCTGGAAATCTCAGCAGGTATTCCCTGAATTCAGACATATACCTATAACAACCCCCATCAAGTTTTTAAAAATAATGTATTACAATGGAGATTTATTAAATTGGTAACATCTAGGCAGTCCGACAATGGCTGGCTGAATGCTAGGATGCTGAGAAACTGGTAGCTAGCTGCTCAGCCCATAAGTATGAGCTTCAGAAGACTACTCTCAGGCTCAAGGCCTGGAGGATTCTGTGAGGGTCACTGGTCTTCAGTGTACACTGGAAGGATGAAGGATCTATCTTCTGGCTTTAGTGAAAGATGGCAACAACATTATCAGCAGCGGTAGCAACAGAGATATGATGTACTTACCATCAAGAGTAAACGGTAGACAGGCAAAAAGCAACTGCTTTTCCGTAGATTTACTTCTAGGTTGATGCCTGAACTGGAAGGTCTTTGCTTCTCAGTTAATTGTTGCAGGAAATGCCTTCGAAGATCAACCTAGAGGTATGTTTCTTACTTGATTCATGATCCAGTGAAGCTGGCAACCATAGGGATGGATCTTGAATTTCTGGTCTCTCTGATGCCCCTCATGCCTCTGACTTGCCTATGGATCAAGTTCTTAAAGAGTTCTACTTCTGAATTACAGTCTTCTCCAAAACAACTTCCTTTTGATTTTGGTCATCCATGTAGGTATATTCCCTGTCTAATTACAGTCTTTCAATACTATTAGGTATAAGATAAACATGAGTGCTAGGACAGGGAGAGAGAAGTGAGGAAGGCAGTGCAAACACTATCTTGTTTGTGAAGACTGACAAATTATTGTAATACCCTGGCCTCAGCTTTTAACATGAAACCTCAATTTAAAAATAATAGGATGTCTTAGCCTCAAGGTAACAGAATGTCCTAACACGGGATCAATCCTGAGACCTTGAACAGTTTCAAAAAAAAGAGTAAAGAAAGTCTAGCTCAAACCAGTCCTAAGTGAGCACTTGGAAGGAGGGAAGCATATTTAAATCCCTCAGTCCCAGAGAAGGGATGAGGAAATGATGCTCCAAAACACAGTCAGGAAAGTAACAGGGTAAAATGGCACAGTGGGTCAGTGTTTTCTCTGAACAGTCCAATCATGTCCATAAGTATGTATCTACCTTAAATTTCAATAAGTTTCCTTGCTATAACTCTCTGTGCTTGTCCTTGAATAACACCCCTTCCTCTTCCTCCTTCGTTCTCTTCTTCTTCTTCTTCTTGTTCTCCTCCTCCTCCTCTTTCTTTGAGACAAGGTTTTGCTATGTAACAGAGCTCACCTGGAACTTGCTATGTAGATCAGTGTGGCTTCAAACTCACCAGCCTCTATCTTTTGAATGTGAGTGAAGAGATGAAAGAAAGATATCCGCTGCTGCTGTGAGCAGCTACATTGTGCTTGACAAGAGTGAAAAGAAGAGAGAGACCTTGCAACAAGTCTCTTACTTTCAACTTCTTTTACTGCTTCTGTTTCACATCTGAGACTGAATTATCACCAAAGTCACAAAACCTCTGTAGTCCCAATTCTAAGCCAATCACTCTCTTAACAACCATGTCTGATAGTCTAGTCTTATTTTTCTTTTTCAGGAGGGTGTGTTCATATATTCCAGTATACTTATTCACACAAACTTAACAGCGAAGAAGTCGAAAGTCTATTCTTACACCTCTGGTAGCTTTTCTCTAACAATGTTTCAATGTCACCAAATGTAGGAATCCACTCATTTTTTCAATTTTCATTTCTCATGTCCTCATTTTGCTGCTTATCTTAATTTTTATTGTCAAATATTTTAATAATTCTGTTGCAATCAATTCAACTCTCTGACTTGCTTTTGCCTTGTTATAATCATGTCCCAAGAGCCCAACTCTGGTTAGAGTCAACATTGCGCCTTCGCTGCAGCTGATCCACACATGAAAAAAAAAATCATACAACATGATGATGAGGTTGTGTTTTAAATTCAGGGTCATTCACGTCAACAGAACTTTCTTACAGGTATACCTTAAAACCTGTTTATGTGCCTCATTACTCTTTTTAGCCACTGCCTTCTTTCTTTTCTTTCTTTTCTTCTCTTTTCTTTTCTTTTCTTTTCTTTTCCTTTCTTTCTTTTCCTTCCTTCCTTCCTTCCTTCCTTTCTTTCTTTCTTTCTTTTTCTTCCTTCCTTCCTTCCTTCCTTTCTTTCTTTCTTTCTTTTTCTTCCTTCCTTCCTTCCTTCCTTCCTTCTTTCTTTCTTTCTTTTTTTTATAGTAAAACCCTCGAGTTTCTCTATTTTCTGGCCTCAAGGTATATATTCTCATTTCCTCTTAAAGTCATTCAAAACAAACGTCACCTCCATCTCTTTGCCGAATTTATACTTTCAAAGGCAATGATTATCACCATCATTATTATTGCTAAATCAAATTACCATTCTTAATTTGTCTTCCCTGAGAACTCCTTCCTTCTTGAAACTTCCTTCCTTCTTGCTCCCAGGACCCCACTCATTCTTGGTTTCCTTTATCCATTTCTGAATATTTCTTCTCCAATTTCTCATCTTCTCAACCTCTTGGCTCAGGATGCCACAGCATTCTCTCTATTCTCTTGTTGTCTTAAGTCTTTAAATGACATGGATAGGCCACAGAGTCACAAATTTATCTTTAATTCTTCCCTGGACTCCAGATAGAAGTGTGTGTGTGTGTGTGTGTGTGTGTGTGTGTGTGTGTGTGTGTGTATGTGAATATTTTGGCTCAACATCTCAAGTTGGCTTATCATGCTTAAGGTACTCACAATTAACATTTTCATCTTTCTCTGATTGCAGTTTCATATAGCCATCCTTTTTGGGACATCCAGAAAGCTTTGAGGTTATTTTTTAACATACCATAATTTTTCTCATACTCACTGCAGTTAGAATGCTGGTGGCTCTATGTTAAGAATATACCCAGAATTCAATTACTTTAGTTATCTCCATATTTTTTACATCTGCATATGTTTTAGGAGTTGAGGGAGTCAGTCTTGTTTTATGTTAGAAAAGCATAGTTATCAATTTTAACAATAGTCTATTTTTGATATAAGATTCAGTTTATATGTGTAGCACTCATGACATTCAATTAAAAGATCTGAAGGAGAAATTAGTTTTATTCTTTTTTAAAAAACCATTTATTTATTATTTATACAGTGTTCTGCCTGTATGTCAGAAGAAGGCACCAAATCTCATTATAGATGGTTGTGAACCACCATGTGGTTGCTGGGAATTGAACTTAGGACCTCTGGAAAAGAAGTCAGTGCTCTTAACCTCTGAGCCATCTCTCCAGCCCAATTAGTTTTATTCTTATAAGGTATTACATATAATTGCATACTAAAAGTTTATAAAGAACGAATGTTTCAAATGAGTTTTTTTTTTTTTTGTCTTACTATCATGACAGTAACCCAGACTCATAAGGAGGAAGCTATGTTTTGATCTTCAATAGTTTAAAATAAAAACTACAGATTCACTGGGAGCACACCAACTAAGCAAAGCAGGGAAACAGATTAGCTAACTAAAGACCCCCACCACTCCCTGCTCCTGTCCAAATCCAATCCTGAAGCCTTGTCCCTAGCTCTACAACAGAACACAAGCTGCAGTCTTCCTTCCCCCATCCACATCTCCTGTGGATCCCACAGTCAATCTCCTCCTAACCTTCCTCCTAGGACTCTGTTGCTTTGTCACAGCCCTCAACACCAGCAGGGGTATCCTGCTAACCTATAGGCCATTTCTACCAGTAAATTAGGTAAGTTGCCTGTAGATTTTCTCTTTTCTCTGTATTTCCCCAGGCCAATCCCCCAGTATCATCCCTAGCTCCCTAGCAGAATACACATGGCAGCCTTCCCTGATGCCCTGCTCCCACCTCCTGTGGATCTCATAGATCTTCCCATTCTAACCTTCTTCCCCCAACTCATTGCTTTGTCCAAGACTCCCAACTCTAGCAGGCTCTCCCTGCTAACCCAAGGGCTCTACCTCCTAGGGCAAGTAGGCTGAAGGCAAACCCACACCTCTCCTACTGCTCCTGAGATCTAATCCCCCCAGTCTCAGAAACCCACTGTAATCTCCTTTTCCTCCCTGACCCCATCCCCAAGGAATTACAAACACTTTCTTCCCAACCACCCTTCCCTCAACAAATCCTAGTATCCCAGCCACCAACACCAGCAGACATTCCCTATGAACACACCAGCTGAGCAGGCCAGGAAAACAGGAAACACACAGCATCACACTTAGAAAATCCAGAGAGGGAACAAAACCAGGACACAAAACACCTATTCAGCAAAGACAAACCCAGAAATTAGCACCTAGACCTATAACCCAGGCATAAATCTACACAACCATGGACATCTGATTTTTGACAAAGAAGCCAAAATTATACAATGGAAAAAAGAAAGCATCTTCAACAAATGGTGCTGGTCTGTTGTGGAATATTATTTTAAGGTGTGTTACATTTGTTTATGCTGTGGAACATTCGTTTAATGATTCAAAGATGTGCTGCATTTGTTCATGGTTCATTTGTTTAACTCTGTGAAGCTGTGTTACTGTGCCTGTCTAAAATACCTGATAGTGTAATAAAAAGCTGAACAGCCAATAGCATGATAGGAGAAAGGATAGATGGGGCTGGCAGGCAGAGAAGATAAATAGAAGGAGAAATCTGGGAGTAAAAAGGAGGAGGAGCAAGAGAAAAGGAGGAGGACACCAGGGGCCAGCCACTCAGCTACATAGTCAGACAGGGAGCAAGAAGGAAAGAAATGGTATAAATAAATAGAAAAAGGTAAAAGCCCAGAGGCAAAGGGTAAATGGGTAATTTAAGTTAAGAAAAGCTGGCAAGAAACAATCCAAGCTAAGACTGGGCATTTATAATTAATAATAAACCTCTGTGTGTGATTTATTTGGGAGCTGGGTGGAGGGCCCCCCAAAAAACCAAGAGCCAAAGAACCAAAGAGTTAAAACACACAACACTTGTCTAACTGGATGTCTGCATGTAGAAGAACACAAATAGATCCATATCTATCACCCTGCACAAAACTCAAGTCCAAGTGGATTGATGACCTCAACATAAATCCAGATACACTGAACCTGATAGAAGAGAAAGCGGGAAGTAATCTCAAATACATTGGCATGGGAGACAACTTCCTGAGCAGAACACCAATAGCACGGGCACTAAGATTGATAACTAATAAATGTGATCCCACGAAATTGAAAAGTTTCTATAAGGCAAAGGGAACCATCAATAGGACAAAACAGCAGCCTACAGAATGGGAAAAGATATTCACCAACACCACATCCAACAGGGGGGTTGATTTCCAAAATATACAAAGAACTCAAGAAACTAGATATCACCAAACCGAATAATACAATTAAGAAAATGGGGTACAGATCTAAACAGAGAATTCTTTTTTTATTTTTCTTCATTTTATATACCAACCCCAGTTCCCCCTCCTACTCTTTCTCCTACCCCCTCTACCTCCCCCCCATCCCACTCCTGGTTCTCTCCTCAGAGGGGTAAGGCCTCCTTTGGGGAGTCAAAATGTCTGCCATACCAAGTTGAGGGGGGAGCAAGCCCCTCCCCACTGCATTAAGACTGAGCAAGTTATCCCGCCACAGGGAAGGGCTCCAAAAAGCCAGCTCATGCACCTTTGATAAGTCCCAGTCCCACTGCCAGGGTCCCTACAAACAGATCAAGCCATACAACTAAACAGAGAATTCTTAACAGAAGAATCTCAAATGGTCCAGAAACATTTAATGAGACGTACAACATCCTTAGCCATCAGGGAAATGCAAATCAAAAGGACTCTAAGATTCCATTTACACCTGTCAGAATGGCTAAAATCAAAAACACAAGTGACAGCTCATGCTGGAGAGGATATGGAGCAAGGGGAATACTCCACCATTGCTGGTGGGAATACAAACTTGTACAGCCATATTGGAGGTCAGTGTGGTGGTTTCTCAGGAAACTGGGAATCAACCTACCACAAGACGCAGATATATCACTCTTGGGCATATATTCAAAGGATGCTCAATCATACCACAAGGAAACTTGCTCGGCCATGGTTACAGCAGCTTTATTTGTAATAGCCAGAACCTGGAAACAACCTAGATGTCCCTCAACTGAGGAACAGATAAAGAAAATGTGGTATATTTACACAATGGAGTATTACTCAGGTAATTAGGTTAAAAACAAGGACACCAGGAAATTTGAAGGCAAATAGATGGAAATAGAAAAAAATCACCCTGAATGAGGTCACCCAGACCAACAAAGATAAAGATAGTATGTGCTCACTCACAAGCGGATATTAGCTGTAAAATAAAGGATAACTATGCTACAATCCACAGTCCCAGAGAGGCTAGGGAGAACAACAAGGGTTCAGGGTGTGTGTGTGTGTGTGTGTGTGTGTGTGTGTGTGTGTACCCAGATCTCCCTGGGAAGGGGAAAGAGAAGAGATTTTGTGAGTTGACTAAGGGCTGGTCAGCATGGGAACAAGAGCAATCCGATTGGGGGAGATGGAGAGGGAGTGTACTGAAAGAGACTACTGGAAACAGCATGGGCATTTTGGAGTTAGGTAAAAAACCTGATACAAGGGAATCTCCCAGGAATCTACAAGAAAGAACTTGGCTTTGACTCCTAGCAATAGTAGATAACAGCCTGACCTGGTCATCTCCTGTGACTAGATTGTTGCCTAGCCCAATTTTCATCAGAGAGATTTCATCCAGAAACTGATGGAAACAGATGCAGAGACTCACAGCTAGACATTAGGCAGTTTGGGGGGAATCCTGTAGAAGAGGGTGAGAAGGGATTGTAGGAGCCAGAGGGGTCAAGGACACCACAAGAAAAGTCACAGAATCAACTAACCTGGGCTCATAGGGGCTCACAGAGACTGAAATCAATAACCAGGGAGCCTGCATGGGACTAACCTAGGCACTTTGCATATATGTTACAGTTGTGTAGCTTGGTCCTCTTGTTGGACTCCTAACAGCGGGAATAGGTGCTGACTCTGACTGTTTTACAGGCCTTTCGAAGTCTACTTTTCATACTGAGCCTTGCCCAGCCTTAATACATGGGGAGGTACTTAGTCTTACTGAAACTTGATATGCTATTTTTTGTTGATACTCATGGGAGACCTGCCCTTTCCTAAACAGAAATGGAGGAGGAGTGGAATGGGGGGTGGGAACAGAGGGAGTGTGGGAGGACTGGGAGGAGAGGAGGGAGGGGAAACTGTGGTTGGAATATAAAAAGAAATAAATAAATTTATTAAAAAGTGACATCATAAATTTTGCAGGAAGTAGACAGAACTAGAAAAAAATCATTCTGAGTGAGGTAACCCAGACCCAGAAAGATAAATATAGTATGTATTCACCTATAAGTGTATATTAGCCCTTAAGTAAGTGATAACCCAATGAAAATCTGTAGACCCAGAGAGGTTAGGTAAAGAGGAGGTGTCTTGGGTGATGCATAGTTTTCCCTGGGAAGGGGGGGAATAGAATAGATTTTATGGGTGGACTGGGGACAGATGGGGGGGATGGGAGCAGGGGATCATATTTGGGTGGGAGATGGGATGGAGGGGGAGAAAGCTGTGAGATCTGGCTTTAATTGAGGGGGGCGGTTTTCAGGGGTGATGTGGAAACCTAATGCAGCAGAGAAATTTCCTGGAATGTATGAAGGTGATTCTAATGAGGATTACTAGTAATAGGGGATATAGAATCTCAACTGACCATCTCTTGTTGTCAAGTGAGGCTTCTAGCAGCATGACTGGGTTGCAATCAATTGAGTTGCAGGCCAAAGGGGTCCCAAAAAATTCGAAAACAACCCAGCCTGTTGTTAAGACAGAGGGTTGCTCTCAGCAAACTGACAGCTGAGCCCTATTACTGAGCACTACACCCATAGAACTCACTGAACAAAGAAAAGCTGAGCTGGTACATACATGGAGCCTTTACTCCTATGTTCTCGTCTCTTTGGTAGGCTATCAAAAGAGTAATGTGGACACCATCCCAGCCACAAAAATCTTTGACCTACAATCTGTCCTGCCTGAAGAATATGCAAAGACAATGAGGGCACAGAACTTGTGGGAATAGCCAACCAATGTCTGGTTTGACTAAAGGCCCACTCCATGAGATGGAACCCAAATCCAACACTGTCTGGGTGACCAAGAACCAGAGACTAGATAGCCCAGAGACCTAGGGCAAAACCCAACACTATTGGTTTTAAAAAAGTATCAATAAAATGACTCCTATTGATACTCTGCTATACCCATAGATCAGTGCCTTATTCAGTCATTATCAGAGAAGCTTCCTCAAGCCACAGATGGGAACAGCTGCAGGGACCCACAGCCAGATATTTAATGGAAAGAGAGTCTACAATGGGAGCTTTCTGTCAAATCCCTTCTCTCAGAGTTCAGGTAATCCCATGAAAGAGGAGGTGGAAAATTGTAAGAGCTAGAGGGGATGGGGGAACCCCAGGAGCACAAGTTTCTCTGAATTAACTAACCAAGGTGCAACATGAGCTCACAGAGACTGAAGCAGTAAGCACAGAGCCTACATTGGTCTGCACCAGGTCCTCTATGCAAATATTATAGCTATTTAGTATTTTCAAGGAATTCCAGACCATGAGAACGAGTGGGTATCTATCTGACTCATGTGCTTGTTCTTGGGTCTCTTCTCCTCCTTTTAGGTTGTGGTGTCCAACTTGGAAATGATAGTTTTTGCTTCATCTTATTATATTTTGTTTTGTCATGCTTGGTTGTTATCTCTTAGAAGCCTGTTCTTTCCTAATGAGAGACAGAAACAGAGTTGATCCAGAGAGGAGGTGAGATGAGGAGGAACTGGGAGGAACAGAGGGAAGGTATTGTGGGATATTTGTACACTGTGAAGATGTGTTGTGACTGGTTTAATAGAATGGCCAAGAGCTAGACAGGAGAGGCTAGGCAGGACTTCTGGGCAGAGAGGAAGTGAATGTTAGAATCTGGCAGGACAGGAAATGCCAGTGAGACACTGAGGAAGTCAGTCATACAGAATGGAAGAGAGGTAAAAACACGTGGCAGAATGTAGATTAATAGAAACTGGTTAATTTAAGTTATAAGAGCTAGTTGGGAACAAGCCAAAGCTAAAGACCAAGCTCTCATAATTAATAGTGTCAGTGTCATTATGGAGGAGCTGGTGATCCCAAAGAAAGTCCATCAAGAAAGTGCAGTAACAGGAAGGAAAACCATATCAGGATACATTGTAACAAAAAGAAAAGAAAATATAGCAACATTTAATCACTGGAATTTTCTTGGATAGTTCATTAAGAAATAGTCTGGACTTCTAACAGTGGGAGCAGGGACTGTCTCTGACTCTTGCCAGCTTTTGAGACCCTCCTCCTCATACTGGGTTGCCTTGTCCAGCCTTAATACGAGGGAACTTGATATGATGTGTTTGGTTAATATCCATGAGAAGCCTGCCTTTTTCTGAATAGAAATGGAGGAGTGGATGGGGGGTGGGTAGAGGGTTGATGGTGGGGGGATTGAAAGGAGGGGAGGGAAGAGAAAATGTGATCAGGATATAAAAAAATAATATTATTAAAAAGAAATATTCTTAAATATTTTGAAATTACTACTGTTTCAAAATTATAAATTGAATTATTCTAAGGAGAAAGACATTGCTTGTAATGTTATTTTTAGTAGATTGGAATAATTTGACACTATGTCAATGTGTATAATCTTCCATTATCTGGTTTTGGTTGGTATATTTGCTTTCTTAGTAATCAACACAATATGAGGCACATTAACAAAAATAAAATGAAATAAAAATTACATTGTGCAGACCTTTAGGTGTCTCTTTTTGTTTGGTCTCTGATGCTCTTTTAACTTCCAGTCCAAGGCCTATGCATTTTATTTATAAAATCAGGATTTAAATCAGCTTTTTTTTGTGTGTTTTGTTGGAAAATCAAATGAAGAAAGCACTGTTATTCATAGTTTGTTTGCAGTAAAGTATAGGCCACATTATATTATTTTCATGTCATTATAGTAAGAATTCCTATATGACTATGACTCAATATATTTGAATATTGAAAGATTCTAATTGTTGTATAAACTTATCCTGAAACCTGGTGATTAGGCATTCCCTGGCTGAGAATTCTTGATGAAGTGAGTCAAACCTGGCTTCTGCTTGCAGATGGATTGGGATGCGGAAGGATGGAGCACACTGATTTCTACGACTGTGGCTTTAGATGACAACAGTGAAGTGTAGACACAGAACCTGCTTCAGCAAACCATTTTCCTGTCTGCTTCTAATTGAATCAGTCAGTTACGTGACCTGAATAACCATTTCCTCAAGTGGCTGCAATAAGCAGAAGCTATTGTACTGTACTTTTCAAAGACTTGATTTCAGCCCAGTAATTGAATCTTCCTGATTTCTTTGTGATACTCCCGGGAAGTAACACACTACACAAAGCAACAAGAATAGTCTGGTCTAGACAGAATTTGTTTTTATCTCTTTTTGTTAGAAAAAATTCAAAACATGGGCCCCATTCATTGATGAAATGATTAGGCAAAATGTTTTGTTGCCCGGGGTAGGTCAGCTATTTGTATAGCATGCATTATCAGAACACTGTTAAATATGGTTTTATCCATGCTCGCATGGATGAAAATGAGCTGTTAGAAGAAATTCATGGCAAATGTCCTTGCCTGCATGTATCATGAAGCCTATGTAAATGAGCAAGTAGAAGCCAATGTAGCCTCATTAACATCTGTACATGTGAAAATTGAGACAGAATGTACACATGGTTGAGATGTAGCTTTAGATACTTAGAAAAGAGACATTGCATTGTTCACATGCTTGCTTTGCCATCCACATCTAGGTTTTTACTTTTCTTAGTATTGTATGTTATCAGAATCTAGGTTTCTTTCACTCTGTACTCAACATCTTTTTTTTTTTAAAGTATAGTTCTATATTATAAAATATCTATTTTTCCTTTGGGATATTGAAAAACATAATTTCCCAGAAGAGCTTTTAGGTAATACTACTTGCATATATCATGTAAATAAAGGGGTTAAAT